>OX101823.2:31441970-31451970 GCA_944452925.2 Chrysolina oricalcia | reverse complement strand
TTGGAAATAAATTTCAAAAAAATTTCGAAAAAAAAAATTTCAAAAAAAAAAATACAAAAAAAAAATTTCAAAAAAAAAATTTAAAAAAATTTTTAAAAAAATTGAAAAAAAAATTGGAAAAAAATTTCAAAAAAATTTCGAAAAAAAAAATTTCAAAAAAAAAATTTCAAAAAAAAAAATTTCAAAAAAAAAATTTAAAAAATTTTTTAAAAAATTGAAAAAAAAAATTGGAAAAAAATTTCAAAAAAATTTTCGAAAAAAAAAATTTCAAAAAAAAAATTTTCAAAAAAAAAATTTAAAAAAAATTAAAAAAAAAATTTTTAAAAAAATTGAAAAAAAAATTCAAAAAAAAATTGAAAAAAAAAAATTTTCAAAAAAAAAATTTAAAAAAAATTTCAAAAAAAAAATTTCAAAAAAAAATTTTCAAAAAAAAAATTTAAAAAAAAATTGAAAAAAAAAATCGAAAAAAAAATTTTCGAAAAAAAAATTAAAAAAAAAAAAATTCAAAAAAAAAAATTTCAAAAAAAAATTAAAAAAAATTGAAAAAAAAAATTGGAAAAAAATTTCAAAAAAATTTTCGAAAAAAAAAATTTCAAAAAAAAAATTTTCAAAAAAAAATTTAAAAAAAATAAAAAAAAAAAAAGTTAAAAAAAATTGAAAAAAAAATTCAAAAAAAAAATTTTCAAAAAAAAAATTTAAAAAAAATAATAAAAAAAAATTTCAAAAAAAAATTTCAAAAAAAAATTTTCAAAAAAAAAATTTAAAAAAAATTGAAAAAAAAAAAAATGAAAAAAAAATTTTCAAAAAAAAAATTTCAAAAAAAAAAAATTTCAAAAAAAAATTAAAAAAAATTGAAAAAAAAATTGGAAAAAAATTTCAAAAAAATTTTCGAAAAAAAAAATTTCAAAAAAAAAATTTTCAAAAAAAAAATTTAAAAAAAATTAAAAAAAAAAATTTTAAAAAAAATTGAAAAAAAAATTCAAAAAAAAAAATTTCGAAAAAAAAAATTTCAAAAAAAAAAATTTCAAAAAAAAAAATTTCAAAAAAAAAATTTTCAAAAAAAAAATTTAAAAAAAATTTTAAAAAAATTTAAAAAAAAATTGGAAAAAAATTTCAAAAAAAATTTTCGAAAAAAAAAATTTCAAAAAAAAAATTTTCAAAAAAAAAATTTAAAAAAAATTTAAAAAAAAATTTTTAAAAAAAATTGAAAAAAAAATTCAAAAAAAAAATTTCGAAAAAAAAAATTTCAAAAAAAAAATTTCAAAAAAAAAATTTCAAAAAAAAAATTTTCAAAAAAAAAATTTAAAAAAAATTTTAAAAAAATTGAAAAAAAAATTGGAAAAAAAAATTGAAAAAAAAATTTTCAAAAAAAAAATTGAAAAAAAAAAATTTTCAAAAAAAAAAATAAAAAAAAATAAAAAAAAAATTTCAAAAAAAAAATTTCAAAAAAAAATTTTCAAAAAAAAAATTTAAAAAAAAATTGAAAAAAAAAATCAAAAAAAAAATTTTCAAAAAAAAAATTTCAAAAAAAAAAATTTCAAAAAAAAAATTTAAAAAAAATAAAAAAAAAAAAATTTCAAAAAAAATTTAAAAAAAAATTGAAAAAAAAATTCAAAAAAAAAATTTCAAAAAAAAAAATTTCAAAAAAAAAATTCAAAAAAAATTTCAAAAAAATAATTTTAAAAAATTTTTAAAAAAATTGAAAAAAAAAATTGGAAAAAAATTTCAAAAAAATTTTCGAAAAAAAAAATTTCAAAAAAAAATACAAAAAAAATAAATTTAAAAAATTTTCAAAAAAAAAATTTCAAAAAAAAAATTTCAAAAAAAAAAATTTTCAAAAAAAAAATTTCAAAAAAAAAAATTTCAAAAAAAAAATTTTAAAAAAATTTAAAAAAAAAAATTTCAAAAAAAATTTAAAAAAAAATTGAAAAAATAATTCAAAAAAAAAATTTCAAAAAAAAAAATTTCAAAAAAAAAATTCAAAAAAAATTTCAAAAAAATAATTTTAAAAAATTGAAAAAAAAAATTGGAAATAAATTTCAAAAAAATTTCGAAAAAAAAAATTTCAAAAAAAAAAAATACAAAAAAAAAAAATTTCAAAAAAAAAATTTAAAAAAAATTTAAAAAAAATTGAAAAAAAAATTGGAAAAAAATTTCAAAAAAATTTCGAAAAAAAAAATTTCAAAAAAAAAATTTCAAAAAAAAAAAATTTCAAAAAAAAAATTTAAAAATTTTTTAAAAAAATTGAAAAAAAAAATTGGAAAAAAATTTCAAAAAAAATTTTCGAAAAAAAAAATTTCAAAAAAAAAATTTTCAAAAAAAAAATTTAAAAAAAATTAAAAAAAAAAATTTTTAAAAAAATTGAAAAAAAAATTCAAAAAAAATTGAAAAAAAAAATTGAAAAAAAAAAATTTAAAAAAAATTTCAAAAAAAAAATTTCAAAAAAAAATTTTCAAAAAAAAAATTTAAAAAAAAATTGAAAAAAAAAATCGAAAAAAAAATTTTCGAAAAAAAAATTAAAAAAAAAAAATTCAAAAAAAAAAAATTTCAAAAAAAAATTTAAAAAAATTGAAAAAAAAAATTGGAAAAAAATTTCAAAAAAATTTTCGAAAAAAAAAATTAAAAAAAAAAAATTTTCAAAAAAAAAATAAAAAAAATAAAAAAAAAAAAAATTTAAAAAAAAATTTAAAAAAAAATTCAAAAAAAAAATTGAAAAAAAAAATTTTCAAAAAAAAAATTTAAAAAAAATAAAAAAAAAAATTTCAAAAAAAAAATTTCAAAAAAAAATTTTCAAAAAAAAAATTTAAAAAAAAATTGAAAAAAAAAATCAAAAAAAAAATTTTCAAAAAAAAAATTTCAAAAAAAAAAATTTCAAAAAAAAAATTTAAAAAAAATTAAAAAAAAAAATTTCAAAAAAAATTTAAAAAAAAATTGAAAAAAAAATTCAAAAAAAAAATTTCAAAAAAAAAAATTTCAAAAAAAAAATTCAAAAAAAATTTCAAAAAAATAATTTTAAAAAATTTTAAAAAAAATTGAAAAAAAAAATTGGAAAAAAATTTCAAAAAAATTTTCGAAATAAAAAATTTCAAAAAAAAAATACAAAAAAAATAAATTTAAAAAATTTTCAAAAAAAAAATTTCAAAAAAAAAATTTCAAAAAAAAAAATTTTCAAAAAAAAAATTTCAAAAAAAAAAATTTCAAAAAAAAAATTTTAAAAAATGTTTAAAAAAATTTAAAAAAAAAATTGGAAATAAATTTCAAAAAAATTTCGAAAAAAAAAATTTCAAAAAAAAAAATTTCAAAAAAAAAAATACAAAAAAAAAATTTCAAAAAAAAAATTTCAAAAAAAAAAATTTCAAAAAAAAAATTTAAAAAATTTTTAAAAAAATTGAAAAAAAAAAATTGGAAAAAAATTTTAAAAAAAAATTTTCGAAAAAATAAATTTCAAAAAAAAAATTTTCAAAAAAAAAATTTAAAAAAAATTTTAAAAAAAATTGTTTTAAAAAAATTCAAAAAAAAATTCAAAAAAAAAATTGAAAAAAAAAAATTTTCAAAAAAAAAATTTAAAAAAAATAAAAAAAAAAATTTCAAAAAAAAAATTTCAAAAAAAAATTTTCAAAAAAAAAATTTTAAAAAAAATTGAAAAAAAAAATCGAAAAAAAAATTTTCGAAAAAAAAATTAAAAAAAAAAAATTTCAAAAAAAAAAATTTCAAAAAAAAATTTGAAAAAATAAAAAAAAAAATTTTAAAAAAAATTGAAAAAAAATTTCAAAAAAAAAATTTTCATAAAAAAAATTTAAAAAAAATAAAAAAAAAATTTCAAAAAAAAATTTTCAAAAAAAAAATTTTAAAAAAAATTTTAAAAAAAATTGAAAAAAAAAATCGAAAAAAAAATTTTCAAAAAAAAAATTTCAAAAAAAAAAATTTCAAAAAAAAAAAATTTCAAAAAAAAATTTAAAAAAATTGAAAAAAAAAATTGGAAAAAAATTTCAAAAAAATTTTCGAAAAAAAAAATTTCAAAAAAAAAATTAAAAAAAATTAAAAAAAAAAAAATTTTAAAAAAATTGAAAAAAAAATTCAAAAAAAAAATTTCGAAAAAAAAATTTCAAAAAAAAAAATTTCAAAAAAAAAAAAATTTCAAAAAAAAAATTTTCAAAAAAAAAATTTAAAAAAAATTTAAAAAAAAATTTCAAAAAAAATTTAAAAAAAATTGAAAAAAAAATTCAAAGAAAAAATTTCAAAAAAAAAAATTTCAAAAAAAAAAATTTCAAAAAAAAAATTTAAAAAAAATTTTAAAAAAAAAATTTCAAAAAAAATTTTTAAAAAAATTGAAAAAAAAATTCAAAAAAAAAATTTCAAAAAAAAAAATTTCAAAAAAAAAATTCAAAAAAAATTTCAAAAAAATAATTTTAAAAAATTGAAAAAAAAAATTGGAAATAAATTTCAAAAAAATTTCGAAAAAAAAAATTTCAAAAAAAAAAATACAAAAAAAAAATTTCAAAAAAAAAATTTAAAAAAATTTTTAAAAAAATTGAAAAAAAAATTGGAAAAAAATTTCAAAAAAATTTCGAAAAAAAAAATTTCAAAAAAAAAATTTCAAAAAAAAAAATTTCAAAAAAAAAATTTAAAAAATTTTTTAAAAAATTGAAAAAAAAAATTGGAAAAAAATTTCAAAAAAATTTTCGAAAAAAAAAATTTCAAAAAAAAAATTTTCAAAAAAAAAATTTAAAAAAAATTAAAAAAAAAATTTTTAAAAAAATTGAAAAAAAAATTCAAAAAAAAATTGAAAAAAAAAAATTTTCAAAAAAAAAATTTAAAAAAAATTTCAAAAAAAAAATTTCAAAAAAAAATTTTCAAAAAAAAAATTTAAAAAAAAATTGAAAAAAAAATCGAAAAAAAAATTTTCGAAAAAAAAATTAAAAAAAAAAAAATTCAAAAAAAAAAATTTCAAAAAAAAATTAAAAAAAATTGAAAAAAAAAATTGGAAAAAAATTTCAAAAAAATTTTCGAAAAAAAAAATTTCAAAAAAAAAATTTTCAAAAAAAAATTTAAAAAAAATAAAAAAAAAAAAAGTTAAAAAAAATTGAAAAAAAAATTCAAAAAAAAAATTTTCAAAAAAAAAATTTAAAAAAAATAATAAAAAAAAATTTCAAAAAAAAATTTCAAAAAAAAATTTTCAAAAAAAAAATTTAAAAAAAATTGAAAAAAAAAAAAATGAAAAAAAAATTTTCAAAAAAAAAATTTCAAAAAAAAAAAATTTCAAAAAAAAATTTAAAAAAATTGAAAAAAAAATTGGAAAAAAATTTCAAAAAAATTTTCGAAAAAAAAAATTTCAAAAAAAAAATTTTCAAAAAAAAAATTTAAAAAAAATTAAAAAAAAAAATTTTAAAAAAAATTGAAAAAAAAATTCAAAAAAAAAAATTTCGAAAAAAAAAATTTCAAAAAAAAAAATTTCAAAAAAAAAAATTTCAAAAAAAAAATTTTCAAAAAAAAAATTTAAAAAAAATTTTAAAAAAATTTAAAAAAAAATTGGAAAAAAATTTCAAAAAAAATTTTCGAAAAAAAAAATTTCAAAAAAAAAATTTTCAAAAAAAAAATTTAAAAAAAATTTAAAAAAAAATTTTTAAAAAAAATTGAAAAAAAAATTCAAAAAAAAAATTTCGAAAAAAAAAATTTCAAAAAAAAAATTTCAAAAAAAAAATTTCAAAAAAAAAATTTTCAAAAAAAAAATTTAAAAAAAATTTTAAAAAAATTGAAAAAAAAATTGGAAAAAAAAATTGAAAAAAAAATTTTCAAAAAAAAAATTGAAAAAAAAAAATTTTCAAAAAAAAAAATAAAAAAAAATAAAAAAAAAATTTCAAAAAAAAAATTTCAAAAAAAAATTTTCAAAAAAAAAATTTAAAAAAAAATTGAAAAAAAAAATCAAAAAAAAAATTTTCAAAAAAAAAATTTCAAAAAAAAAAATTTCAAAAAAAAAATTTAAAAAAAATAAAAAAAAAAAAATTTCAAAAAAAATTTAAAAAAAAATTGAAAAAAAAATTCAAAAAAAAAATTTCAAAAAAAAAAATTTCAAAAAAAAAATTCAAAAAAAATTTCAAAAAAATAATTTTAAAAAATTTTTAAAAAAATTGAAAAAAAAAATTGGAAAAAAATTTCAAAAAAATTTTCGAAAAAAAAAATTTCAAAAAAAAATACAAAAAAAATAAATTTAAAAAATTTTCAAAAAAAAAATTTCAAAAAAAAAATTTCAAAAAAAAAAATTTTCAAAAAAAAAATTTCAAAAAAAAAAATTTCAAAAAAAAAATTTTAAAAAAATTTAAAAAAAAAAATTTCAAAAAAAATTTAAAAAAAAATTGAAAAAATAATTCAAAAAAAAAATTTCAAAAAAAAAAATTTCAAAAAAAAAATTCAAAAAAAATTTCAAAAAAATAATTTTAAAAAATTGAAAAAAAAAATTGGAAATAAATTTCAAAAAAATTTCGAAAAAAAAAATTTCAAAAAAAAAAAATACAAAAAAAAAAAATTTCAAAAAAAAAATTTAAAAAAAATTTAAAAAAAATTGAAAAAAAAATTGGAAAAAAATTTCAAAAAAATTTCGAAAAAAAAAATTTCAAAAAAAAAATTTCAAAAAAAAAAAATTTCAAAAAAAAAATTTAAAAATTTTTTAAAAAAATTGAAAAAAAAAATTGGAAAAAAATTTCAAAAAAAATTTTCGAAAAAAAAAATTTCAAAAAAAAAATTTTCAAAAAAAAAATTTAAAAAAAATTAAAAAAAAAAATTTTTAAAAAAATTGAAAAAAAAATTCAAAAAAAATTGAAAAAAAAAATTGAAAAAAAAATTTAAAAAAAATTTCAAAAAAAAAATTTCAAAAAAAAATTTTCAAAAAAAAAATTTAAAAAAAAATTGAAAAAAAAAATCGAAAAAAAAATTTTCGAAAAAAAAATTAAAAAAAAAAAATTCAAAAAAAAAAAATTTCAAAAAAAAATTTAAAAAAATTGAAAAAAAAAATTGGAAAAAAATTTCAAAAAAATTTTCGAAAAAAAAAATTTAAAAAAAAAAATTTTCAAAAAAAAATTTAAAAAAAATAAAAAAAAAAAATTTCAAAAAAAAATTTAAAAAAATTGAAAAAAAAAATTGGAAAAAAATTTCAAAAAAATTTTCGAAAAAAAAAATTTAAAAAAAAAAATTTTCAAAAAAAAATTTAAAAAAAATAAAAAAAAAAAATTTAAAAAAATTGAAAAAAAAAATTGGAAAAAAATTTCAAAAAAATTTTCGAAAAAAAAAAATTCAAAAAAAAAATTTTCAAAAAAAAAATTTAAAAAAAATTTAAAAAAAAATTTTAAAAAAAATTGAAAAAAAAATTGAAAAAAAAAATTTCGAAAAAAAAAATTTCAAAAAAACAAATTTCAAAAAAAAAATTTCAAAAAAAAAATTTTCAAAAAAAAAATTTAAAAAAAATTAAAAAAAAAAAATTTCAAAAAAAATTAAAAAAAAATTGAAAAAAAAATTGAAAAAAAAATTTCAAAAAAAAAAATTTAAAAAAAATTGAAAAAAAATTCAAAAAAAAATTGAAAAAAAAAAAATTTTCAAAAAAAAAATTTAAAAAAAATTAAAAAAAAAATTTCAAAAAAAAAATTTCAAAAAAAAAAATTTCTAAAAAAAAAATTTCAAAAAAAATTTTGAAAAAATTTAAAAAAAATTTAAAAAAAATTTTAAAAAAATTGAAAAAAAAATTCAAAAAAAAAATTGAAAAAAAAAAATTTTCAAAAAAAAAAATTTAAAAAAAATAAAAAAAAAAATTTCAAAAAAAAAATTTCAAAAAAAAATTTTCAAAAAAAAAATTTAAAAAAAAATTGAAAAAAAAAATCAAAAAAAAAATTTTCAAAAAAAAAATTTCAAAAAAAAAAATTTCAAAAAAAAAAATTTCAAAAAAAAATTTAAAAAAATTGAAAAAAAAAATTGGAAAAAAATTTCAAAAAAATTTTCGAAAAAAAAAATTTCAAAAAAAAAATTTTCAAAAAAAAAATTTAAAAAAAATTAAAAAAAAAAATTTTAAAAAAAATTGAAAAAAAAATTCAAAAAAAAAAATTTCGAAAAAAAAAATTTCAAAAAAAAAAATTTCAAAAAAAAAAATTTCAAAAAAAAAATTTCAAAAAAAAAATTTTCAAAAAAAAAATTTAAAAAAAATTTTAAAAAAATTGAAAAAAAAATTGGAAAAAAATTTCAAAAAAAATTTTCGAAAAAAAAAATTTCAAAAAAAAAATTTTCAAAAAAAAAATTTAAAAAAAATTTTAAAAAAATTGAAAAAAAAATTCAAAAAAAAAATTGAAAAAAAAAAATTTTCAAAAAAAAAAATTTAAAAAAAATAAAATAAAAAATTTCAAAAAAAAAATTTCAAAAAAAAATTTTCAAAAAAAAAATTTAAAAAAAAATTGAAAAAAAAAATCAAAAAAAAAATTTTCAAAAAAAAAATTTCAAAAAAAAAAATTTCAAAAAAAAAAATTTCAAAAAAAAATTTAAAAAAATTGAAAAAAAAAATTGGAAAAAAATTTCAAAAAAATTTTCGAAAAAAAAAATTTCAAAAAAAAAATTTTCAAAAAAAAAATTTAAAAAAAATTTTAAAAAAATTGAAAAAAAAATTTTCGAAAAAAAAAAATTTCAAAAAAAAAATTTAAAAAAAAATTGAAAAAAAAATCAAAAAAAAATTTTCAAAAAAAAAATTAAAAAAAAAAAAATTCAAAAAAAAAAATTTCAAAAAAAAATTTCAAAAAATTGAAAAAAAAAATTGGAAAAAAATTTCAAAAAAATTTTCGAAAAAAAAAATTTCAAAAAAAAAATTTTCAAGAAAAAATAATTTTAAAAAATTCAGAAAAAATTTCAAAAAAAATTTCAAAAAAATTTTCAAAAAAAAAATTTAAAAAAAAATTGAAAAAAAAATTTTCGAAAAAATAAATTTTAAAAAAAATTCAAAAAAAAAATTCAAAAAAATTTCAAAAAAATTTCAAAAAAAAAAATAAAAAAAAAAAATTTAAAAAAAAAGATTTAAAAAAAATTTCAAAAAAAAAATTTCAAAAAAAAAAATTTCAAAAAAAAAAATTTTCAAAAAAAAAATTTCAAAAAAATTTTCGAAAAAAAAAATTGAAAAAAAAAATTCTAAAAAAAAATTTTCAAGAAAAAAAAATTTTAAAAAAAATTTAAAAAAATAGAAAAAATTTCAAAAAAATTTTCGAAAAAACAATGAAAAAAAAAAATTTAAAAAAATTGAAAAAAAATTCGAAAAAAAAATTTTCGAAAAAAAAATTTCAAAAAAAAAAAATTTTCAAAAAAAAATTTCAAAAAAATTTTCAAAAAAAAAATTTCAAAAAAAAAAATTTCAAAAAAAAAATTTTAAAAAAATTTAAAAAAAAAAATTTCAAAAAAAATTTTAAAAAAAATTGAAAAAAAAATTCAAAAAAAAAATTTCAAAAAAAAAAATTTCAAAAAAAAAATTCAAAAAAAATTTCAAAAAAATAATTTTAAAAAATTGAAAAAAAAAATTGGAAATAAATTTCAAAAAAATTTCGAAAAAAAAAATTTCAAAAAAAAAAAATACAAAAAAAAAAAATTTCAAAAAAAAAATTTAAAAAAAATTTAAAAAAAATTGAAAAAAAAATTGGAAAAAAATTTCAAAAAAATTTCGAAAAAAAAAATTTCAAAAAAAAAATTTCAAAAAAAAAAAATTTCAAAAAAAAAATTTCAAAATTTTTTAAAAAAATTGAAAAAAAAAATTGGAAAAAAATTTCAAAAAAAATTTTCGAAAAAAAAAATTTCAAAAAAAAAATTTTCAAAAAAAAAATTTAAAAAAAATTTAAAAAAAAAATTTTTAAAAAAATTGAAAAAAAAATTCAAAAAAAATTGAAAAAAAAAATTGAAAAAAAAAAATTTAAAAAAAATTTCAAAAAAAAAATTTCAAAAAAAAATTTTCAAAAAAAAAATTTAAAAAAAAATTGAAAAAAAAAAT
>OX101823.2:31434470-31439470 GCA_944452925.2 Chrysolina oricalcia | reverse complement strand
ATTTCAAAAAAATTTTCGAAAAAACAATGAAAAAAAAAATTTAAAAAAATTGAAAAAAAATTCGAAAAAAAAATTTTCGAAAAAAAATTTCAAAAAAAAAAATTTTCAAAAAAAAATTTCAAAAAAATTTTCAAAAAAAATTTAAAAAAAAAAAATTCAAAAAAAATTAAAAAAAAATTCAAAAAAAAATTTTCAAAAAAAATTTTTAAAAAAATAAAAAAAATTTAAAAAAAATTTCAAAAAAAAAAATTTCAAAAAAAAAAATTTTCAAAAAAAAAAATTTCAAAAAAATTTTCGAAAAAAAAAATTTCAAAAAAAAAATTTTCAAAAAAAAAAATTTCAAAAAAAATTTAAAAAAAAATTGAAAAAAAAAATTTTCGAAAAAATAAATTTTAAAAAAAATTGAAAAAAAAAATTCAAAAAAATTTCAAAAAAAAAAATAAAAAAAAAATAAAAAAAAAATTGAAAAAAAAATACGAAAAAAAATTTCGAAAAAAAAATTTCAAAAAAAAAATTTTCAAAAAAAAGATTTTAAAAAAATTTCAAAAAAAAAAAATTTCAAAAATTTAAAAAAAATTGCAAAAAAAAATTCAAAAAAATTTTCAAAAAAAAAAATTAAAAAAAAAAATGAAAAAAAAAATTTAAAAAAAAATTGAAAAAAAAATTTTCGAAAAAATAAATTTTAAAAAAAATTCAAAAAAAAAATTCAAAAAAATTTCAAAAAAAAAAATTAAAAAAAAAATTAAAAAAAAAAAAGATTTAAAAAAAAAATTTCAAAAAAAAAATTTCAAAAAAAAAAATTTCAAAAAAATTTTCAAAAAAAAAAATTGAAAAAAAAAATTCTAAAAAAAAATTTTCAAGAAAAAAAAATTTTAAAAAAAATTTTAAAAAATAGAAAAAATTTCAAAAAAATTTTCGAAAAAAAAATGAAAAAAAAAATTTAAAAAAAATTGAAAAAAAATTCGAAAAAAAAATTTTCGAAAAAAAAATTTCAAAAAAAAAATTTTCAAAAAAAAATTTCAAAAAAATTTTCGAAAAAAAAAATTGAAAAAAAAAATTCTAAAAAAAAATTTTCAAGAAAAAAAAATTTTAAAAAAAATTTAAAAAAATAGAAAAAATTTCAAATAAAATTTTCGAAAAAAAAATGAAAAAAAAAATTAAAAAAAAATTGAAAAAAAATTCGAAAAAAAAATTTTCGAAAAAAAAATTTCAAAAAAAAAAATTTTCAAAAAAAAATTTCAAAAAAATTTTCAAAAAAAAAATTTCAAAAAAAATTTCAAAAAAAAAAATTCAAAAAAAATTAAAAAAAAATTCAAAAAAAAATTTTCAAAAAAATTTTTTAAAAAAATAAAAAAAAATTTTTTTAAAAAAATAAAAAAAAAATTAAAAAAAAAATTTAAAAAAAATTTCAAAAAAAAAAATTTCAAAAAAAAAATTTAAAAAAAAATTTAAAAAAATTCAGAAAAAATTTCAAAAAAAAATCCGAAAAAAAATTTCAAAATAAAAATTTTCAAAAAAAAAAGTTTAAAAAAAATTTCAAAAAAAATTTCAAAAAAATTTTCGAAAAAAAAATGAAAAAAAAAATTTTAAAAAAAATTGAAAAAAAATTCGAAAAAAAAATTTTCAAAAAAAAATTTTAAAAAAAAATTTAAAAAAAAATTGAAAAAATAAATTTTCGAAAAAATAAATTTAAAAAAAAATTGAAAAAAAAAATTCAAAAAAATTTCAAAAAAAAAATAAAAAAAAAAATTTCAAAAAAAAAATAAAAAAAAAATTTAAAAAAAAAGATTTAAAAAAAATTTCAAAAAAAAATTTCAAAAAAAAAAATTTCAAAAAAAAAAATTTTCAAAAAAAAAATTTCAAAAAAATTTTCGAAAAAAAAAAATTGAAAAAAAAAATTCTAAAAAAAAATTTTCAAGAAAAAAAAATTTTAAAAAAAATTTAAAAAAATTCAGAAAAAATTTCAAAAAAATTTTCGAAAAAAAAATGAAAAAAAAATTTTAAAAAAAATTGAAAAAAAATTCGAAAAAAAAATTTTCGAAAAAAAAATTTCGAAAAAAAAAAATTTTCAAAAAAAAATTTCAAAAAAATTTTCAAAAAAATTTTCGAAAAAAAAATGAAAAAAAAAATTTAAAAAAAAATTGAAAAAAAATTCGAAAAAAAAATTTTCGAAAAAAAAATTTCAAAAAAAAAAAATTTTCAAAAAAAAATCCGAAAAAAAAAAAATTGAAAAAAAAATCGAAAAAAAAATTTTCGAAAAAAAAATTTCAAAAAAAAAATTTTCAAGAAAAAAAAATTTTAAAAAATTCAGAAAAAATTTCAAAAAAAATTTCAAAAAAATTTTCAAAAAAAAAATTTCAAAAAAAAATGAAAAAAAAAATTTAAAAAAAAATTGAAAAAAAAATTCGAAAAAAAAATTTTCAAAAAAAAATTAAAAAAAAAATTTAAAAAAAATTTTTTCGAAAAAATAAATTTTAAAAAAAATTCAAAAAAAAAATTCAAAAAAATTTCAAAAAAAAAAATAAAAAAAAATTAAAAAAAAAAGATTTAAAAAAAATTTCAAAAAAAAAATTTCAAAAAAAAAATTTCAAAAAAAAAAATTTTCAAAAAAAAAATTTCAAAAAAATTTTCGAAAAAAAAAATTGAAAAAAAAATTCTAAAAAAAAATTTTCAAGAAAAAAAAATTTAAAAAAAAATTTAAAAAAATAGAAAAAATTTCAAAAAAATTTTCGAAAAAAAAATGAAAAAAAAAATTTTAAAAAAATTGAAAAAAAATTCGAAAAAAAAATTTTCGAAAAAAAAATTTCAAAAAAAAAATTTCAAAAAAAATTTCAAAAAAAAAAATTCAAAAAAAATTAAAAAAAAATTCAAAAAAAAATTTTCAAAAAAAATTTTTAAAAAAATAAAAAAAAAAATTAAAAAAAAAAATTTAAAAAAAATTTCAAAAAAAAAAATTTCAAAAAAAAAAATTTTCAAAAAAAAAATTTCAAAAAAATTTTCGAAAAAAAAAATTTCAAAAAAAAAATTTTCAAGAAAAAAAAATTTTAAAAAAAATTTAAAAAAATAGAAAAAATTTCAAAAAAATTTTCGAAAAAAAAATGAAAAAAAAAATTTAAAAAAAATTGAAAAAAAATTCGAAAAAAAAATTTTCGAAAAAAAAATTTCAAAAAAAAAAATTTTCAAAAAAAAATTTCAAAAAAATTTTCAAAAAAAAAATTTCAAAAAAAATTCCAAAAAAAAAAATTCAAAAAAAATTAAAAAAAAATTCAAAAAAAAATTTTCAAAAAAATTTTTTAAAAAAATAAAAAAAAAATTAAAAAAAAAAAAATTTAAAAAAAATTTCAAAAAAAAAAATTTCAAAAAAAAAATTTAAAAAAAAATTTAAAAAAATTCAGAAAAAATTTCAAAAAAAAAAATTTCAAAAAAAATTTCAAAAAAATTTTCGAAAAAAAAATGAAAAAAAAAAAAATTTTCAAAAAAAAATTTCAAAAAAATTTTCAAAAAAAAAAATTTCAAAAAAAATTTCAAAAAAAAAAATTCAAAAAAAATTAAAAAAAAATTCAAAAAAAAATTTTCAAAAAAAATTTTTAAAAAAATAAAAAAAAAATTAAAAAAAAAAATTTAAAAAAAATTTCAAAAAAAAAAATTTAAAAAAATTCAGAAAAAATTTCAAAAAAAAAATCCGAAAAAAAAATTCGAAAAAAAAATTTTCAAAAAAAAATTTTGAAAAAAAATTTAAAAAAAAATTGAAAAAAAAATTTTTCGAAAAAATAAATTTTAAAAAAAATTGAAAAAAAAAATTCAAAAAAATTTCAAAAAAAAAAAATAAAAAAAAAAATTTAAAAAAAAAGATTTAAAAAAAATTTCAAAAAAAAAATTTTAAAAAAAAATTTCAAAAAAAAAAATTTTCAAAAAAAAAAATTCAAAAAAATTTTCGAAAAAAAAAATTGAAAAAAAAAATTCTAAAAAAAAATTTTCAAGAAAAAAAAATTTTAAAAAAAATTTAAAAAAATAGAAAAAATTTCAAAAAAATTTTCGAAAAAAAAATGAAAAAAAAAATTAAAAAAAAATTGAAAAAAAATTCGAAAAAAAAATTTTCGAAAAAAAAATTTCAAAAAAAAAAAATTTTCAAAAAAAAATTTCAAAAAAATTTTCAAAAAAAAAAATTTCAAAAAAAATTAAAAAAAAAAAAATTCAAAAAAAATTAAAAAAAAATTCAAAAAAAAATTTTCAAAAAAAATTTTCAAAAAAAAAAATTTCAAAAAAAAATTTAAAAAAAATTGAAAAAAAAAATTTTCGAAAAAATAAATTTTAAAAAAAATTGAAAAAAAAAATTCAAAAAAATTTCAAAAAAAAAAAAAAAAAAAATTAAAAAAAAATTGAAAAAAAAAATTCGAAAAAAAATTTCAAAAAAAAAAATTTTCAAAAAAAAATTTCAAAAAAATTTTCAAAAAAAAAAATTTCAAAAAAAATTTCAAAAAAAAAATTCAAAAAAAATTCAAAAAAAATTCAAAAAAAAATTTTCAAAAAAAATTTTTAAAAAAATAAAAAAAAAATTAAAAAAAAAAAATTTAAAAAAAATTTCAAAAAAAAAAATTTCAAAAAAAAAAATTTTCAAAAAAAAAATTTCAAAAAAATTTTCGAAAAAAAAAATTTCAAAAAAAAAATTTTCAAAAAAAAAATTTCAAAAAAAATTTAAAAAAAAATTGAAAAAAAATTTCAAAAAAAAAAATTTCAAAAAAAATTTCAAAAAAATTTTCAAAAAAAAAATGAAAAAAAAAATTTCAAAAAAATTGAAAAAAAATTCGAAAAAAAAATTTTCGAAAAAAAAATTTCAAAAAAAAAAAATTTTCAAAAAAAAATTTCAAAAAAAAAAGTTTAAAAAAAATTTCAAAAAAAATTTCAAAAAAATTTTCGAAAAAAAAATGAAAAAAAAAATTTAAAAAAAAATTGAAAAAAAATTCGAAAAAAAAAATTTTCGAAAAAAAAATTTCAAAAAA
>OX101823.2:31369470-31431970 GCA_944452925.2 Chrysolina oricalcia | reverse complement strand
AATTTTCAAAAAAATTTTTTAAAAAAATAAAAAAAAAATAAAAAAAAAAAAAATTTAAAAAAAATTTCAAAAAAAAAATTTCAAAAAAAAAATTTCAAAAAAAAAAAATTTCAAAAAAAAAATTTCAAAAAAATTTTCGAAAAAAAAAAATGAAAAAAAAAATTCTAAAAAAAAATTTTCAAGAAAAAAAAATTTAAAAAAAAATTTAAAAAAATTCAGAAAAAATTTCAAAAAAATTTTCGAAAAAAAAATTTTCGAAAAAAAAATTTCAAAAAAAAAAAATTTTCAAAAAAAAATTTCAAAAAAATTTTCAAAAAAAAAAATTTCAAAAAAAAAAATTCAAAAAAAAATTTTCAAAAAAAATTTTTAAAAAAATAAAAAAAAAAATAAAAAAAAAAAAAATTTAAAAAAAATTTCAAAAAAAAAAATTTCAAAAAAAAAATTTTCAAAAAAAAAAATTTCAAAAAAAATTTAAAAAAAAAATTTCAAAAAAATTTCAAAAAAAAAAATTTCAAAAAAAAAAATTTTCAAAAAAAAAATTTCAAAAAAATTTTCGAAAAAAAAAATTGAAAAAAAAAATTCGAAAAAAAAATTTTCAAGAAAAATTTTTTAAAAAATAAAAAAAAAATAAAAAAAAAAAAATTTAAAAAAAATTTCAAAAAAAAAAATTTCAAAAAAAAAAATTTAAAAAAAAATTTAAAAAAATTCAGAAAAAATTTCAAAAAAAAAATCCGAAAAAAAAATTCAAAAAAAAAATTTTCAAAAAAAAAAGTTTAAAAAAAATTTCAAATAAAATTTCAAAAAAATTTTCGAAAAAAAAATGAAAAAAAAAATTTAAAAAAAAATTGAAAAAAAATTCGAAAAAAAAATTTTCAAAAAAAAATTTAAAAAAAAAATTTTAAAAAAAATTGAAAAAAAAAATTTTCGAAAAAATAAATTTTAAAAAAAATTGAAAAAAAAATTCAAAAAAATTTCAAAAAAATAAATAAAAAAAAAATTTAAAAAAAAAGATTTAAAAAAAATTTCAAAAAAAAATTTCAAAAAAAAAAATTTCAAAAAAAAAATTTTCAAAAAAAAAATTTCAAAAAAATTTTCGAAAAAAAAAATTGAAAAAAAAAATTCTAAAAAAAAATTTTCAAGAAAAAAAAATTTAAAAAAAAATTTTAAAAAATTCAGAAAAAATTTCAAAAAAATTTTCGAAAAAATAAATGAAAAAAAATTTAAAAAAAAATTGAAAAAAAATTCGAAAAAAAATTTTTCGAAAAAAAAATTTCAAAAAAAAAAAATTTTCAAAAAAAAATTTCAAAAAAATTTTCAAAAAAATTTTCGAAAAAAAAATGAAAAAAAAAAATTTAAAAAAAAATTGAAATAAATTCGAAAAAAAAATTTTCGAAAAAAAAATTTAAAAAAAAAAAAATTTTCAAAAAAAAATCCGAAAAAAAAAAAATTGAAAAAAAATTCGAAAAAAAAATTTTCGAAAAAAAAATTTCAAAAAAAAAAATTTTCAAAAAAAAATCCGAAAAAAATTTCAAAAAAAGAAAATTTCAAAAAAAAAATTTTCAAAAAAAAAAGTTTAAAAAAAATTTCAAAAAAAATTTCAAAAAAATTTTCGAAAAAAAAATGAAAAAAAAAATTTAAAAAAAAATTGAAAAAAAATTCGAAAAAAAAATTTTCGAAAAAAAAATTTCAAAAAAAAAAAATTTTCAAAAAAAAATTTCAAAAAAAATTTTTAAAAAAATTCGAAAAAAAATTTCAAAAACATTTTCGAAAAAAAAAATTTCAAAAAAAAAATTTTCAAAAAAAAGATTTTAAAAAAATTTCAAAAAAAAAATTTTCAAAAATTTAAAAAAAAATGCAAAAAAAAATTCAAAAAAATTTTCAAAAAAAAAATTAAAAAAAAAAATTTCAAAAAAATTTTCGAAAAAAAAAATTTCAAAAAAAAAATTTTCAAGAAAAAAAAATTTTAAAAAATTCAGAAAAAATTTCAAAAAAAATTTCAAAAAAATTTTCAAAAAAAAAATTTAAAAAAAATTGAAAAAAAAATTTTCGAAAAAATAAATTTAAAAAAAAATTCAAAAAAAAAATTCAAAAAAATTTCAAAAAAATTTCAAAAAAAAAAATAAAAAAAAAAAAATTTAAAAAAAAAGATTTAAAAAAAATTTCAAAAAAAAAATTTCAAAAAAAAAAATTTCAAAAAAAAAAATTTTCAAAAAAAAAATTTCAAAAAAATTTTCGAAAAAAAAAATTGAAAAAAAAAATTCTAAAAAAAAATTTTCAAGAAAAAAAAATTTTAAAAAAAATTTAAAAAAATAGAAAAAATTTCAAAAAAATTTTCGAAAAAACAATGAAAAAAAAAATTTTAAAAAAATTGAAAAAAAATTCGAAAAAAAAAATTTCGAAAAAAAAATTTCAAAAAAAAAAAATTTTCAAAAAAAAATTTCAAAAAAATTTTCAAAAAAAATTAAAAAAAAAAAATTCAAAAAAAATTAAAAAAAAATTCAAAAAAAAATTTTCAAAAAATTTTTTAAAAAATAAAAAAAATTTAAAAAAAATTTCAAAAAAAAAAATTTCAAAAAAAAAAATTTTCAAAAAAAAAATTTCAAAAAAATTTTCGAAAAAAAAAATTTCAAAAAAAAAATTTTCAAAAAAAAAAATTTCAAAAAAAATTTAAAAAAAAATTGAAAAAAAAAATTTTCGAAAAAATAAATTTTAAAAAAAATTGAAAAAAAAATTCAAAAAAATTTCAAAAAAAAAAATAAAAAAAAAAATTAAAAAAAAATTTCGAAAAAAAAATTTCAAAAAAAAAATTTTCAAAAAAAAGATTTAAAAAAAATTTCAAAAAAAAAATTTCAAAAAAAATTTCAAAAAAATTTTCGAAAAAAAAATGAAAAAAAAAATTAAAAAAAAATTGAAAAAAAATTCGAAAAAAAAATTTTCAAAAAAAAATAAAAAAAAAAAATTTAAAAAAAAATTGAAAAAAAAAATTTTTGAAAAAATAAATTTTAAAAAAAATTGAAAAAAAAAATTCAAAAAAATTTCAAAAAAAAAATAAAAAAAAAAATTAAAAAAAAAGATTTAAAAAAAATTTCAAAAAAAAATTTCAAAAAAAAAATTTCAAAAAAAAAAAATTTCAAAAAAAAAATTTCAAAAAAATTTTCGAAAAAAAAAAATGAAAAAAAAAATTCTAAAAAAAAATTTTCAAGAAAAAAAAATTTAAAAAAAAATTTAAAAAAATTCAGAAAAAATTTCAAAAAAATTTTCGAAAAAAAAATTTCAAAAAAAAAAAATTTTCAAAAAAAAATTTCAAAAAAATTTTCAAAAAAAAAAATTTCAAAAAAAAAAATTCAAAAAAAATTTAAAAAAAATTCAAAAAAAAATTTTCAAAAAAAATTTTTAAAAAAATAAAAAAAAAAATAAAAAAAAAAAATTTAAAAAAAATTTCAAAAAAAAAAATTTCAAAAAAAAAATTTTCAAAAAAAAAAATTTCAAAAAAAATTTAAAAAAAAATTTTCAAAAAAATTTCAAAAAAAAAAATTTCAAAAAAAAAAATTTTCAAAAAAAAAATTTCAAAAAAATTTTCGAAAAAAAAAATTGAAAAAAAAAATTCGAAAAAAAAATTTTCAAGAAAAATTTTTAAAAAAATAAAAAAAAAATTAAAAAAAAAAAAATTTAAAAAAAATTTCAAAAAAAAAAATTTCAAAAAAAAAAATTTAAAAAAAAATTTAAAAAAATTCAGAAAAAATTTCAAAAAAAAAATCCGAAAAAAAAATTCAAAAAAAAAATTTTCAAAAAAAAAAGTTTAAAAAAAATTTCAAATAAAATTTCAAAAAAATTTTCGAAAAAAAAATGAAAAAAAAAATTTAAAAAAAAATTGAAAAAAAATTCGAAAAAAAAATTTTCAAAAAAAAATTTAAAAAAAAAATTTAAAAAAAAATTGAAAAAAAAAATTTTCGAAAAAATAAATTTTAAAAAAAATTGAAAAAAAAAATTCAAAAAAATTTCAAAAAAAAAAATAAAAAAAAAATTTAAAAAAAAACATTTAAAAAAAATTTCAAAAAAAAATTTCAAAAAAAAAAATTTCAAAAAAAAAATTTTCAAAAAAAAAATTTCAAAAAAATTTTCGAAAAAAAAATTGAAAAAAAAAATTCTAAAAAAAAATTTTCAAGAAAAAAAAATTTAAAAAAAAATTTTAAGAAAATTCAGAAAAAATTTCAAAAAAATTTTCGAAAAAATAAATGAAAAAAAATTTAAAAAAAAATTGAAA
Source organism: Chrysolina oricalcia (assembly GCA_944452925.2). Lineage (NCBI taxonomy): Eukaryota > Metazoa > Arthropoda > Insecta > Coleoptera > Chrysomelidae > Chrysolina > Chrysolina oricalcia. The sequence continues at coordinate 31,427,706 of OX101823.2, read as the reverse complement.
AAAAATTCGAAAAAAAATTTTTCGAAAAAAAAATTTCAAAAAAAAAAAATTTTCAAAAAAAAATTTCAAAAAAATTTTCAAAAAAATTTTCGAAAAAAAAATGAAAAAAAAAATTTAAAAAAAAATTGAAATAAATTCGAAAAAAAAATTTTCGAAAAAAAAATTTCAAAAAAAAAAAATTTTCAAAAAAAAATCCGAAAAAAAAAAAAATTGAAAAAAAATTCGAAAAAAAAATTTTCGAAAAAAAAATTTCAAAAAAAAAAATTTTCAAAAAAAAATCCGAAAAAAATTTCAAAAAAAGAAAATTTCAAAAAAAAAATTTTCAAAAAAAAAAGTTTAAAAAAAATTTCAAAAAAAATTTCAAAAAAATTTTCGAAAAAAAAATGAAAAAAAAAATTTAAAAAAAAATTGAAAAAAAATTCGAAAAAAAAATTTTCGAAAAAAAAATTTCAAAAAAAAAAAATTTTCAAAAAAAAATTTCAAAAAAAATTTTTAAAAAAATTCGAAAAAAAATTTCAAAAACATTTTCGAAAAAAAAAATTTCAAAAAAAAAATTTTCAAAAAAAAGATTTTAAAAAAATTTCAAAAAAAAAATTTTCAAAAATTTAAAAAAAATTGCAAAAAAAAATTCAAAAAAATTTTCAAAAAAAAAATTAAAAAAAAAAATTTCAAAAAAATTTTCGAAAAAAAAAATTTCAAAAAAAAAATTTTCAAGAAAAAATAATTTTAAAAAATTCAGAAAAAATTTCAAAAAAAATTTCAAAAAAATTTTCAAAAAAAAAATTTTAAAAAAAATTGAAAAAAAAATTTTCGAAAAAATAAATTTTAAAAAAAATTCAAAAAAAAAATTCAAAAAAATTTCAAAAAAATTTCAAAAAAAAAATAAAAAAAAAAAATTTAAAAAAAAAGATTTAAAAAAAATTTCAAAAAAAAAATTTCAAAAAAAAAAATTTCAAAAAAAAAAATTTTCAAAAAAAAAATTTCAAAAAAATTTTCGAAAAAAAAAATTGAAAAAAAAAATTCTAAAAAAAAATTTTCAAGAAAAAAAAATTTTAAAAAAAATTTAAAAAAATAGAAAAAATTTCAAAAAAATTTTCGAAAAAACAATGAAAAAAAAAAATTTAAAAAAATTGAAAAAAAATTCGAAAAAAAAATTTTCGAAAAAAAAATTTCAAAAAAAAAAAATTTTCAAAAAAAAATTTCAAAAAAATTTTCAAAAAAAATTTAAAAAAAAAAAATTCAAAAAAAATTTAAAAAAAATTCAAAAAAAAATTTTCAAAAAAATTTTTTAAAAAAATAAAAAAAATTTAAAAAAAATTTCAAAAAAAAAAATTTCAAAAAAAAAAATTTTCAAAAAAAAAATTTCAAAAAAATTTTCGAAAAAAAAAATTTCAAAAAAAAAATTTTCAAAAAAAAAAATTTCAAAAAAAATTTAAAAAAAAATTGAAAAAAAAAATTTTCGAAAAAATAAATTTTAAAAAAAATTGAAAAAAAAAATTCAAAAAAATTTCAAAAAAAAAAATAAAAAAAAAAATTAAAAAAAAATTGAAAAAAAAATACGAAAAAAAATTTCGAAAAAAAAATTTCAAAAAAAAAATTTTCAAAAAAAAGATTTTAAAAAAATTTCAAAAAAAAAAATTTTCAAAAATTTAAAAAAAATTGCAAAAAAAAATTCAAAAAAATTTTCAAAAAAAAAAATTAAAAAAAAAATGAAAAAAAAAATTTAAAAAAAAATTGAAAAAAAAATTTTCGAAAAAATAAATTTTAAAAAAAATTCAAAAAAAAAATTCAAAAAAATTTCAAAAAAAAAAATAAAAAAAAAAATTTAAAAAAAAAAGATTTAAAAAAAAAATTTCAAAAAAAAAATTTCAAAAAAAAAAATTTCAAAAAAATTTTCAAAAAAAAAAATTGAAAAAAAAAATTCTAAAAAAAAATTTTCAAGAAAAAAAAATTTTAAAAAAAATTTTAAAAAATAGAAAAAATTTCAAAAAAATTTTCGAAAAAAAAATGAAAAAAAAAATTTAAAAAAAATTGAAAAAAAATTCGAAAAAAAAATTTTCGAAAAAAAAATTTCAAAAAAAAAAATTTTCAAAAAAAAATTTCAAAAAAATTTTCGAAAAAAAAAATTGAAAAAAAAAATTCTAAAAAAAAATTTTCAAGAAAAAAAAATTTTAAAAAAAATTTAAAAAAATAGAAAAAATTTCAAAAAAATTTTCGAAAAAAAAATGAAAAAAAAAATTTAAAAAAAATTGAAAAAAAATTCGAAAAAAAAATTTTCGAAAAAAAAATTTCAAAAAAAAAAATTTTCAAAAAAAAATTTCAAAAAAATTTTCAAAAAAAAAATTTCAAAAAAAATTTCAAAAAAAAAAATTCAAAAAAAATTAAAAAAAAATTCAAAAAAATATTTTCAAAAAAATTTTTTAAAAAAATAAAAAAAAAATTTTTCAAAAAAATAAAAAAAAAATTAAAAAAAAAAATTTAAAAAAAATTTCAAAAAAAAAAATTTCAAAAAAAAAATTTAAAAAAAAATTTAAAAAAATTCAGAAAAAATTTCAAAAAAAAATCCGAAAAAAAATTTCAAAATAAAAATTTTCAAAAAAAAAAGTTTAAAAAAAATTTCAAAAAAAATTTCAAAAAAATTTTCGAAAAAAAAATGAAAAAAAAAATTTTAAAAAAAATTGAAAAAAAATTCGAAAAAAAAATTTTCAAAAAAAAATTTTAAAAAAAAATTTAAAAAAAAATTGAAAAAAAAAATTTTCGAAAAAATAAATTTAAAAAAAAATTGAAAAAAAAAATTCAAAAAAATTTCAAAAAAAAAATAAAAAAAAAAATTTCAAAAAAAAAATAAAAAAAAAAATTTAAAAAAAAAGATTTAAAAAAAATTTCAAAAAAAAATTTCAAAAAAAAAAATTTCAAAAAAAAAAATTTTCAAAAAAAAAATTTCAAAAAAATTTTCGAAAAAAAAAAATTGAAAAAAAAAATTCTAAAAAAAAATTTTCAAGAAAAAAAAATTTTAAAAAAAATTTAAAAAAATTCAGAAAAAATTTCAAAAAAATTTTCGAAAAAAAAATGAAAAAAAAATTTAAAAAAAAATTGAAAAAAAATTCGAAAAAAAAATTTTCGAAAAAAAAATTTCAAAAAAAAAAAATTTTCAAAAAAAAATTTCAAAAAAATTTTCAAAAAAATTTTCGAAAAAAAAATGAAAAAAAAAATTTAAAAAAAAATTGAAAAAAAATTCGAAAAAAAAATTTTCGAAAAAAAAATTTCAAAAAAAAAAAATTTTCAAAAAAAAATCCGAAAAAAAAAAATTGAAAAAAAATTCGAAAAAAAAATTTTCGAAAAAAAAATTTCAAAAAAAAAATTTTCAAGAAAAAAAAATTTTAAAAAATTCAGAAAAAATTTCAAAAAAAATTTCAAAAAAATTTTCAAAAAAAAAATTTCAAAAAAAAAATGAAAAAAAAAATTTAAAAAAAAATTGAAAAAAAAATTCGAAAAAAAAATTTTCAAAAAAAAATTAAAAAAAAAATTTTAAAAAAATTTTTTCGAAAAAATAAATTTTAAAAAAAATTCAAAAAAAAAATTCAAAAAAATTTCAAAAAAAAAAATAAAAAAAAATTAAAAAAAAAAGATTTAAAAAAAATTTCAAAAAAAAAATTTCAAAAAAAAAATTTCAAAAAAAAAAATTTTCAAAAAAAAAATTTCAAAAAAATTTTCGAAAAAAAAAATTGAAAAAAAAAATTCTAAAAAAAAATTTTCAAGAAAAAAAAATTTAAAAAAAAATTTAAAAAAATAGAAAAAATTTCAAAAAAATTTTCGAAAAAAAAATGAAAAAAAAAATTTTAAAAAAATTGAAAAAAAATTCGAAAAAAAAATTTTCGAAAAAAAAATTTCAAAAAAAAAAAAATTAAAAAAAAAAATTTCAAAAAAATTTTCAAAAAAAAAATTTCAAAAAAAATTTCAAAAAAAAAATTCAAAAAAAATTAAAAAAAAATTCAAAAAAAAATTTTCAAAAAAAATTTTTAAAAAAATAAAAAAAAAAATTAAAAAAAAAAATTTAAAAAAAATTTCAAAAAAAAAAATTTCAAAAAAAAAAATTTTCAAAAAAAAAATTTCAAAAAAATTTTCGAAAAAAAAAATTTCAAAAAAAAAATTTTCAAAAAAAAAAATTTCAAAAAAAATAAAAAAAAAATTGAAAAAAAATTTCAAAAAAAAAAATTTCAAAAAAAATTTCAAAAAAATTTTCGAAAAAAAAATGAAAAAAAAAATTTAAAAAAAAATTGAAAAAAAATTCGAAAAAAAAATTTTCAAAAAAAATTTAAAAAAAAATTTAAAAAAAAATTGAAAAAAAAAATTTTCGAAAAAATAAATTTTAAAAAAAATTGAAAAAAAAAATTCAAAAAAATTTCAAAAAAAAAAATAAAAAAAAAAATTTAAAAAAAAAGATTTAAAAAAAATTTCAAAAAAAAATTTCAAAAAAAAAAATTTCAAAAAAAAAATTTTCAAAAAAAAAAATTTCAAAAAAAATTTTAAAAAAAATTTTCAAAAAAATTTCAAAAAAAAAAATTTCAAAAAAAAATTTTCAAAAAAAAAATTTCAAAAAAATTTTCGAAAAAAAAAATTGAAAAAAAAAATTCGAAAAAAAAATTTTCAAGAAAAATTTTTAAAAAAATAAAAAAAAAATAAAAAAAAAAAAATTTAAAAAAAATTTCAAAAAAAAAAATTTAAAAAAAAATTTAAAAAAATTCAGAAAAAATTTCAAAAAAAAAATCCGAAAAAAAAATTCAAAAAAAAAATTTTCAAAAAAAAAAGTTTAAAAAAAATTTCAAAAAAAATTTCAAAAAATTTTTCGAAAAAAAAATGAAAAAAAAAATTTAAAAAAAAATTGAAAAAAAATTCGAAAAAAAAATTTTCAAAAAAAAATTTTAAAAAAAAATTTAAAAAAAAATTGAAAAAAAAAATTTTCGAAAAAATAAATTTTAAAAAAAATTGAAAAAAAAAAATTCAAAAAAATTTCAAAAAAAAAATAAAAAAAAAATTTAAAAAAAAAGATTTAAAAAAAATTTCAAAAAAAAATTTCAAAAAAAAAAATTTCAAAAAAAAATTTTCAAAAAAAAAATTTCAAAAAAATTTTCGAAAAAAAAAAATTGAAAAAAAAAATTCTAAAAAAAAATTTTCAAGAAAAAAAATTTAAAAAAAAATTTAAAAAAATTCAGAAAAAATTTCAAAAAAATTTTCGAAAAAAAAATGAAAAAAAATTTAAAAAAAAATTGAAAAAAAATTCGAAAAAAAAATTTTCGAAAAAAAAATTTCAAAAAAAAAAAATTTTCAAAAAAAAATTTCAAAAAAATTTTCAAAAAAATTTTCGAAAAAAAAATGAAAAAAAAAAATTTAAAAAAAAATTGAAATAAATTCGAAAAAAAAATTTTCGAAAAAAAAATTTCAAAAAAAAAAAATTTTCAAAAAAAAATCCGAAAAAAAAAAAAAATTGAAAAAAAATTCGAAAAAAAAATTTTCGAAAAAAAAATTTCAAAAAAAAAAAATTTTCAAAAAAAAATCCGAAAAAAATTTCAAAAAAAGAAAATTTCAAAAAAAAAATTTTCAAAAAAAAAAGTTTAAAAAAAATTTCAAAAAAAATTTCAAAAAAATTTTCGAAAAAAAAAAATGAAAAAAAAAAATTAAAAAAAAAATTGAAATAAATTCGAAAAAAAAATTTTCGAAAAAAAAATTTCAAAAAAAAAAATTTTTCAAAAAAAAATTTCAAAAAAAATTTTAAAAAAAATTCGAAAAAAAATTTCAAAAAAATTTTCGAAAAAAAAAATTTCAAAAAAAAAATTTTCAAAAAAAAGATTTTAAAAAAATTTCAAAAAAAAAATTTTCAAAAATTTAAAAAAAATTGCAAAAAAAAATTCAAAAAAATTTTCAAAAAAAAAAATTAAAAAAAAAATTTCAAAAAAATTTTCGAAAAAAAAAATTTCAAAAAAAAAATTTTCAAGAAAAAAAAATTTTAAAAAATTCAGAAAAAATTTTAAAAAAAATTTCAAAAAAATTTTCAAAAATAAAATTTCAAAAAAAAATGAAAAAAAAAATTTAAAAAAAAATTGAAAAAAAAATTTTCGAAAAAATAAATTTAAAAAAAAATTCAAAAAAAAAATTCAAAAAAAAATTCAAAAAAATTTCAAAAAAAAAAATAAAAAAAAAATTTAAAAAAAAAGATTTAAAAAAAATTTCAAAAAAAAAATTTCAAAAAAAAAAATTTTCAAAAAAAAAATTTCAAAAAAATTTTCGAAAAAAAAAATTGAAAAAAAAAATTCTAAAAAAAAATTTTCAAGAAAAAAAAATTTTAAAAAAAATTTTAAAAAATAGAAAAAATTTCAAAAAAATTTTCGAAAAAAAAATTTAAAAAAAAATTAAAAAAAAATTGAAAAAAAATTCGAAAAAAAAAATTTCGAAAAAAAAATTTCAAAAAAAAAAAATTTTCAAAAAAAAATTTCAAAAATATTTTCAAAAAAAAAAATTTCAAAAAAAATTAAAAAAAAAAAATTCAAAAAAAATTAAAAAAAAATTCAAAAAAAAATTTTCAAAAAAAATTTTTAAAAAATAAAAAAATAATAAAAAAAAAAATTTAAAAAAAATTTCAAAAAAAAAATTTCAAAAAAAAAAATTTTCAAAAAAAAAATTTCAAAAAAATTTTCGAAAAAAAAAATTTCAAAAAAAAAATTTTCAAAAAAAAAAATTTCAAAAAAAATTGAAAAAAAAATTGAAAAAAAAAATTTTCGAAAAAATAAATTTAAAAAAAAATTGAAAAAAAAAATTCAAAAAAATTTCAAAAAAAAAAATAAAAAAAAAAATTAAAAAAAAATTGAAAAAAAAAATTCGAAAAAAAATTTCGAAAAAAAAATTTCAAAAAAAAAAAATTTTCAAAAAAAAATTTCAAAAAAATTTTCAAAAAAAAAAATTTCAAAAAAAATTTCAAAAAAAAAAATTCAAAAAAAATTAAAAAAAAATTCAAAAAAAATTTTCAAAAAAAATTTTTAAAAAAATAAAAAAAAAATTCAAAAAAAAAAATTTAAAAAAAATTTCAAAAAAAAAAATTTTCAAAAAAAAAATTTCAAAAAAATTTTCGAAAAAAAACATTTCAAAAAAAAAATTTTCAAAAAAAAAAATTTCAAAAAAAATTTAAAAAAAAATTGAAAAAAAATTTCAAAAAAAAAAATTTCAAAAAAAATTTCAAAAAAATTTTCGAAAAAAAAATGAAAAAAAAAATAAAAAAAAAATTGAAAAAAAATTCGAAAAAAAAATTTTCGAAAAAAAAATTTCAAAAAAAAAAAATTTTCAAAAAAAAATTTCAAAAAAAAAAGTTTAAAAAAAATTTCAAAAAAAATTTCAAAAAAATTTTCGAAAAAAAAATGAAAAAAAAAATTTAAAAAAAAATTGAAAAAAAATTCGAAAAAAAAATTTTCGAAAAAAAAATTTCAAAAAAAAAAATTTTCAAAAAAAAATTTCAAAAAAAATTTAAAAAAAAATTCGAAAAAAAATTTCAAAAAAATTTTCGAAAAAAAAATGAAAAAAAAAATTTTAAAAAAAATTGAAAAAAAATTCGAAAAAAAAATTTTCAAAAAAAAATTTTAAAAAAAAATTTAAAAAAAAATTGAAAAAAAAAATTTTCGAAAAAATAAATTTAAAAAAAAATTGAAAAAAAAAATTCAAAAAAATTTCAAAAAAAAAATAAAAAAAAAAATTTCAAAAAAAAAATAAAAAAAAAAAATTTAAAAAAAAAGATTTAAAAAAAATTTCAAAAAAAAAAATTTCAAAAAAAAAAATTTTCAAAAAAAAAATTTCAAAAAAATTTTCGAAAAAAAAAAATTGAAAAAAAAAATTCTAAAAAAAAATTTTCAAGAAAAAAAAATTTTAAAAAAAATTTAAAAAAATTCAGAAAAAATTTCAAAAAAATTTTCGAAAAAAAAATGAAAAAAAAATTTTAAAAAAATTGAAAAAAAATTCGAAAAAAAAATTTTCGAAAAAAAAATTTCAAAAAAAAAAAATTTTCAAAAAAAAATTTCAAAAAAATTTTCAAAAAAATTTTCGAAAAAAAAATGAAAAAAAAAATTTAAAAAAAAATTGAAAAAAAATTCGAAAAAAAAATTTTCGAAAAAAAAATTTCAAAAAAAAAAAATTTTCAAAAAAAAATCCGAAAAAAAAAAAATTGAAAAAAAATTCGAAAAAAAAATTTTCGAAAAAAAAATTTCAAAAAAAAAATTTTCAAGAAAAAAAAATTTTAAAAAATTCAGAAAAAATTTCAAAAAAAATTTCAAAAAAATTTTCGAAAAAAAAATTTCAAAAAAAAAAATTTTCAAAAAAAAATTTCAAAAAAATTTTCAAAAAAAAAATTTCAAAAAAAATTTCAAAAAAAAAATTCAAAAAAAATTAAAAAAAAATTCAAAAAAATATTTTCAAAAAAATTTTTTAAAAAAATAAAAAAAAAAATTTTTTAAAAAATAAAAAAAAAAATTAAAAAAAAAAATTTAAAAAAAATTTCAAAAAAAAAAATTTCAAAAAAAAAATTTAAAAAAAAATTTAAAAAAATTCAGAAAAAATTTCAAAAAAAAATCCGAAAAAAAATTTCAAAATAAAAATTTTCAAAAAAAAAAGTTTAAAAAAAATTTCAAAAAAAATTTCAAAAAAATTTTCGAAAAAAAAATGAAAAAAAAAATTTTAAAAAAAATTGAAAAAAAATTCGAAAAAAAAATTTTCAAAAAAAAATTTTAAAAAAAAATTTAAAAAAAAATTGAAAAAAAAAAATTTCGAAAAAATAAATTTAAAAAAAAATTGAAAAAAAAAATTCAAAAAAATTTCAAAAAAAAAATAAAAAAAAAAATTTCAAAAAAAAAATAAAAAAAAAAATTTAAAAAAAAAGATTTAAAAAAAATTTCAAAAAAAAATTTCAAAAAAAAAAATTTCAAAAAAAAAAATTTTCAAAAAAAAAATTTCAAAAAAATTTTCGAAAAAAAAAATTGAAAAAAAAAATTCTAAAAAAAAATTTTCAAGAAAAAAAAATTTTAAAAAAAATTTAAAAAAATTCAGAAAAAATTTCAAAAAAATTTTCGAAAAAAAAATGAAAAAAAAATTTTAAAAAAAATTGAAAAAAAATTCGAAAAAAAAATTTTCGAAAAAAAAATTTCAAAAAAAAAAAATTTTCAAAAAAAAATTTCAAAAAAATTTTCAAAAAAATTTTCGAAAAAAAAATGAAAAAAAAAATTTAAAAAAAAATTGAAAAAAAATTCGAAAAAAAAATTTTCGAAAAAAAAATTTCAAAAAAAAAAAATTTTCAAAAAAAAATCCGAAAAAAAAAAATTGAAAAAAAATTCGAAAAAAAAATTTTCGAAAAAAAAATTTCAAAAAAAAAATTTTCAAGAAAAAAAAATTTTAAAAAATTCAGAAAAAATTTCAAAAAAAATTTCAAAAAAATTTTCAAAAAAAAAATTTCAAAAAAAAATGAAAAAAAAAATTTAAAAAAAAATTGAAAAAAAAATTCGAAAAAAAAATTTTCAAAAAAAAATTAAAAAAAAAATTTTAAAAAAATTTTTTCGAAAAAATAAATTTTAAAAAAAATTCAAAAAAAAAATTCAAAAAAATTTCAAAAAAAAAAATAAAAAAAAATTAAAAAAAAAAGATTTAAAAAAAATTTCAAAAAAAAAATTTCAAAAAAAAAATTTCAAAAAAAAAAATTTTCAAAAAAAAAATTTCAAAAAAATTTTCGAAAAAAAAAATTGAAAAAAAAAATTCTAAAAAAAAATTTTCAAGAAAAAAAAATTTAAAAAAATAGAAAAAATTTCAAAAAAATTTTCGAAAAAAAAATGAAAAAAAAAATTTTAAAAAAATTGAAAAAAAATTCGAAAAAAAAATTTTCGAAAAAAAAATTTCAAAAAAAAAAAAATTAAAAAAAAAAATTTCAAAAAAATTTTCAAAAAAAAAATTTCAAAAAAAATTTCAAAAAAAAAAATTCAAAAAAAATTTAAAAAAAATTCAAAAAAAAATTTTCAAAAAAAATTTTTAAAAAAATAAAAAAAAAATTAAAAAAAAAAAATTTAAAAAAAATTTCAAAAAAAAAAATTTCAAAAAAAAAAATTTTCAAAAAAAAAATTTCAAAAAAATTTTCGAAAAAAAAAATTTCAAAAAAAAAATTTTCAAAAAAAAAAATATCAAAAAAAATAAAAAAAAAAATTGAAAAAAAATTTCAAAAAAAAAAATTTCAAAAAAAATTTCAAAAAAATTTTCGAAAAAAAAATGAAAAAAAAAATTTAAAAAAAAATTGAAAAAAAATTCGAAAAAAAAATTTTCAAAAAAAAATTTAAAAAAAAATTTAAAAAAAAATTGAAAAAAAAAATTTTCGAAAAAATAAATTTTAAAAAAAATTGAAAAAAAAAATTCAAAAAAATTTCAAAAAAAAAAATAAAAAAAAAAATTAAAAAAAAAAGATTTAAAAAAAATTTCAAAAAAAAATTTCAAAAAAAAAAATTTCAAAAAAAAAATTTTCAAAAAAAAAAATTTCAAAAAAAATTTTAAAAAAAATTTTCAAAAAAATTTCAAAAAAAAAAATTTCAAAAAAAAATTTTCAAAAAAAAAATTTCAAAAAAATTTTCGAAAAAAAAAATTGAAAAAAAAAATTCGAAAAAAAAATTTTCAAGAAAAATTTTTAAAAAAATAAAAAAAAAATAAAAAAAAAAAAATTTAAAAAAAATTTCAAAAAAAAAAATTTCAAAAAAAAAAATTTAAAAAAAAATTTAAAAAAATTCAGAAAAAATTTCAAAAAAAAAATCCGAAAAAAAAATTCAAAAAAAAAATTTTCAAAAAAAAAAGTTTAAAAAAAATTTCAAAAAAAATTTCAAAAATTTTTCGAAAAAAAAATGAAAAAAAAAATTTAAAAAAAAATTGAAAAAAAATTCGAAAAAAAAATTTTCAAAAAAAAATTTTAAAAAAAAATTTAAAAAAAAATTGAAAAAAAAAATTTTCGAAAAAATAAATTTTAAAAAAAATTGAAAAAAAAAATTCAAAAAAATTTCAAAAAAAAAATAAAAAAAAAAATTTAAAAAAAAAGATTTAAAAAAAATTTCAAAAAAAAATTTCAAAAAAAAAAATTTCAAAAAAAAATTTTCAAAAAAAAAATTTCAAAAAAATTTTCGAAAAAAAAAAATTGAAAAAAAAAATTCTAAAAAAAAATTTTCAAGAAAAAAAATTTAAAAAAAAATTTAAAAAAATTCAGAAAAAATTTCAAAAAAATTTTCGAAAAAAAAATGAAAAAAAATTTAAAAAAAAATTGAAAAAAAATTCGAAAAAAAAATTTTCGAAAAAAAAATTTCAAAAAAAAAAAATTTTCAAAAAAAAATTTCAAAAAAATTTTCAAAAAAATTTTCGAAAAAAAAATGAAAAAAAAAAATTTAAAAAAAAATTGAAATAAATTCGAAAAAAAAATTTTCGAAAAAAAAATTTCAAAAAAAAAAAATTTTCAAAAAAAAATCCGAAAAAAAAAAAAATTGAAAAAAAATTCGAAAAAAAAATTTTCGAAAAAAAAATTTCAAAAAAAAAAAATTTTCAAAAAAAAATCCGAAAAAAATTTCAAAAAAAGAAAATTTCAAAAAAAAAATTTTCAAAAAAAAAAGTTTAAAAAAATTTCAAAAAAATTTCAAAAAAATTTTCGAAAAAAAAATGAAAAAAAAAAATTTAAAAAAAAATTGAAAAAAAATTCGAAAAAAAAATTTTCGAAAAAAAAATTTCAAAAAAAAAAAATTTTCAAAAAAAAATTTCAAAAAAAATTTTTAAAAAAATTCGAAAAAAAATTTCAAAAACATTTTCGAAAAAAAAAATTTCAAAAAAAAAATTTTCAAAAAAAAGATTTTAAAAAAATTTCAAAAAAAAAATGTTCAAAAATTTTAAAAAAATTGCAAAAAAAAATTCAAAAAAATTTTCAAAAAAAAAATTAAAAAAAAAAATTTCAAAAAAATTTTCGAAAAAAAAAATTTCAAAAAAAAAATTTTCAAGAAAAAAAAATTTTTAAAAATTCAGAAAAAATTTCAAAAAAAATTTCAAAAAAATTTTCAAAAAAAAAAATTAAAAAAAAATTGTAAAAAAAATTTTCGAAAAAATAAATTTTAAAAAAAATTCAAAAAAAAAATTCAAAAAAATTTCAAAAAAATTTCAAAAAAAAAAATAAAAAAAAAAATTTAAAAAAAAAGATTTAAAAAAAATTTCAAAAAAAAAATTTCAAAAAAAAAAATTTCAAAAAAAAAAATTTTCAAAAAAATTTTCGAAAAAAAAAATTGAAAAAAAAAATTCTAAAAAAAAATTCTAAAAAAAAATTTTCAAGAAAAAAAATTTTAAAAAAAATTTAAAAAAATAGAAAAAATTTCAAAAAAATTTTCGAAAAAAAAATGAAAAAAAATTTTTAAAAAAATTGAAAAAAAATTCGAAAAAAAAATTTTCGAAAAAAAAATTTCAAAAAAAAAAAATTTTCAAAAAAAAATTTCAAAAAAATTTTCAAAAAAAATTTAAAAAAAAAAATTCAAAAAAAATTTAAAAAAAATTCAAAAAAAAATTTTAAAAAAAAATTTTTAAAAAAATAAAAAAAATTTAAAAAAAATTTCAAAAAAAAAAATTTCAAAAAAAAAAATTTTCAAAAAAAAAATTTCAAAAAAATTTTCGAAAAAAAAAATTTCAAAAAAAAAATTTTCAAAAAAAAAAATTTCAAAAAAAATTTAAAAAAAAATTGAAAAAAAAAATTTTCGAAAAAATAAATTTTAAAAAAAATAGAAAAAAAAAATTCAAAAAAATTTCAAAAAAAAAAATAAAAAAAAAATTAAAAAAAAATTGAAAAAAAAATACGAAAAAAAATTTCGAAAAAAAAATTTCAAAAAAAAAATTTTCAAAAAAAAGATTTTAAAAAAATTTCAAAAAAAAAATTTTCAAAAATTTAAAAAAAATTGCAAAAAAAAATTCAAAAAAATTTTCAAAAAAAAAATTAAAAAAAAAATGAAAAAAAAAATTTAAAAAAAAATTGAAAAAAAAATTTTCGAAAAAATAAATTTTAAAAAAAATTCAAAAAAAAAATTCAAAAAAATTTCAAAAAAAAAATAAAAAAAAAATTAAAAAAAAAAAAGATTTAAAAAAAATTTCAAAAAAAAAATTTCAAAAAAAAAAATTTCAAAAAAAAAAATTTTCAAAAAAAAAATTTCAAAAAAATTTTCGAAAAAAAAAATTGAAAAAAAAAAATTCTAAAAAAAAATTTTCAAGAAAAAAAAATTTTAAAAAAAATTTTAAAAAATAGAAAAAATTTCAAAAAAATTTTCGAAAAAAAAATGAAAAAAAAAATTTAAAAAAAATTGAAAAAAAATTCGAAAAAAAAATTTTCGAAAAAAAAATTTCAAAAAAAAAAATTTTCAAAAAAAAATTTCAAAAAAATTTTCGAAAAAAAAAATTGAAAAAAAAAATTCTAAAAAAAAATTTTCAAGAAAAAAAAATTTTAAAAAAAATTTAAAAAAATAGAAAAAATTTCAAAAAAATTTTCGAAAAAAAAATGAAAAAAAAAATTTAAAAAAAATTGAAAAAAAATTCGAAAAAAAAATTTTCGAAAAAAAAATTTCAAAAAAAAAAATTTCAAAAAAAAAAATTCAAAAAAAATTTAAAAAAAATTCAAAAAAAAATTTTCAAAAAAATTTTTTAAAAAAATAAAAAAAAAAATAAAAAAAAAAAAATTTAAAAAAAATTTCAAAAAAAAAAATTTCAAAAAAAAAATTTAAAAAAAAATTTAAAAAAATTCAGAAAAAATTTCAAAAAAAAAATCCGAAAAAAAATTTCAAAATAAAAATTTTCAAAAAAAAAAGTTTAAAAAAAATTTCAAAAAAAATTTCAAAAAAATTTTCGAAAAAAAAATTAAAAAAAAAATTAAAAAAAAAATTGAAAAAAAAATCGAAAAAAAAATTTTCAAAAAAAAATTTTAAAAAAAAATTTAAAAAAAAATTGAAAAAAAAAATTTTCGAAAAAATAAATTTAAAAAAAAATTGAAAAAAAAAATTCAAAAAAATTTCAAAAAAAAAATAAAAAAAAAAATTTAAAAAAAAAGATTTAAAAAAAATTTCAAAAAAAAATTTCAAAAAAAAAATTTCAAAAAAAAAAATTTTCAAAAAAAAAATTTCAAAAAAATTTTCGAAAAAAAAAATTGAAAAAAAAAATTCTAAAAAAAAATTTTCAAGAAAAAAAAATTTTAAAAAAAATTTAAAAAAATTCAGAAAAAATTTCAAAAAAATTTTCGAAAAAAAAATGAAAAAAAAATTTAAAAAAAAAAAAAAAAAAATTCGAAAAAAAAATTTTCGAAAAAAAAATTTCAAAAAAAAAAAATTTTCAAAAAAAAATTTCTAAAAAATTTTCAAAAAAATTTTCGAAAAAAAAATGAAAAAAAAAATTTAAAAAAAAATTGAAAAAAAATTCGAAAAAAAAATTTCAAAAAAAAAAAATTTTCAAAAAAAAATCCGAAAAAAAAAAAATTGAAAAAAAATTCGAAAAAAAAATTTTCGAAAAAAAAATTTCAAAAAAAAAATTTTCAAGAAAAAAAAATTTTAAAAAATTCAGAAAAAATTTCAAAAAAAATTTCAAAAAAATTTTCAAAAAAAAAATTTCAAAAAAAAATGAAAAAAAAAATTTAAAAAAAAATTGAAAAAAAAATTCGAAAAAAAAATTTTCAAAAAAAAATAAAAAAAAAATTTAAAAAAAAATTTAAAAAAAAATTTTTCGAAAAAATAAATTTTAAATAAAATTCAAAAAAAAATTCAAAAAAATTTCAAAAAAAAAAATAAAAAAAAATTAAAAAAAAAAGATTTAAAAAAAATTTCAAAAAAAAAATTTCAAAAAAAAAATTTCAAAAAAAAAAATTTTCAAAAAAAAAATTTCAAAAAAATTTTCGAAAAAAAAAATTGAAAAAAAAAATTCTAAAAAAAAATTTTCAAGAAAAAAAAATTTAAAAAAAAATTTAAAAAAATAGAAAAAATTTCAAAAAAATTTTCGAAAAAAAAATGAAAAAAAAAATTTTAAAAAAATTGAAAAAAAATTCGAAAAAAAAATTTTCGAAAAAAAAATTTCAAAAAAAAAAAAATTTTAAAAAAAAATTTCAAAAAAATTTTCAAAAAAAAAATTTCAAAAAAAATTTCAAAAAAAAAAATTCAAAAAAAATTAAAAAAAAATTCAAAAAAAAATTTTCAAAAAAAAATTTAAAAAAAAAATTTTAAAAAAAATTGAAAAAAAAAATTTTCGAAAAAATAAATTTTAAAAAAAATTGAAAAAAAAAATTCAAAAAAATTTCAAAAAAAAAAATAAAAAAAAAAATTTAAAAAAAAAGATTTAAAAAAAATTTCAAAAAAAAATTTCAAAAAAAAAAATTTCAAAAAAAAAATTTTCAAAAAAAAAATTTCAAAAAAATTTTCGAAAAAAAAAAATTGAAAAAAAAAATTCTAAAAAAAAATTTTCAAGAAAAAAAATTTAAAAAAAAATTTAAAAAAATTCAGAAATGATTTCAAAAAAATTTTCGAAAAAAAAATGAAAAAAAATTTAAAAAAAAATTGAAAAAAAATTCGAAAAAAAAATTTTCGAAAAAAAAATTTCAAAAAAAAAAAATTTTCAAAAAAAAATTTCAAAAAAATTTTCAAAAAAATTTTCGAAAAAAAAATGAAAAAAAAAAATTTAAAAAAAAATTGAAATAAATTCGAAAAAAAAATTTTCGAAAAAAAAATTTCAAAAAAAAAAAATTTTCAAAAAAAAATCCGAAAAAAAAAAAATTGAAAAAAAATTCGAAAAAAAAATTTTCGAAAAAAAAATTTCAAAAAAAAAAAATTTTCAAAAAAAAATCCGAAAAAAAAGAATTGAAAAAAAATTCGAAAAAAAAATTTTCGAAAAAAAAATTTCAAAAAAAAAAATTTTCAAAAAAAAATCCGAAAAAAATTTCAAAAAAAGAAAATTTCAAAAAAAAAAGTTTAATAAAAATTTCAAAAAAAATTTCAAAAAAATTTTCGAAAAAAAAATGAAAAAAAAAAATTTAAAAAAAAATTGAAAAAAAATTCGAAAAAAAAATTTTCGAAAAAAAAATTTCAAAAAAAAAAAATTTTCAAAAAAAAATTTCAAAAAAAATTTTTAAAAAAATTCGAAAAAAAATTTCAAAAACATTTTCGAAAAAAAAAATTTCAAAAAAAAAATTTTCAATAAAAAGATTTTAAAAAAATTTCAAAAAAAAAATTTTCAAAAATTTAAAAAAAATTGCAAAAAAAAATTAAAAAAAAAAATTTCAAAAAAATTTTCGGAAAAAAAAATTTCAAAAAAAAAATTTTCAAGAAAAAAAAATTTTAAAAAATTCAGAAAAAATTTCAAAAAAAAATTCAAAAAAATTTTCAAAAAAAAAATTTAAAAAAAAATTGAAAAAAAAATTTTCGAAAAAATAAATTTTAAAAAAAATTCAAAAAAAAAATTCAAAAAAATTTCAAAAAAATTTCAAAAAAAAAAATAAAAAAAAAAATTTAAAAAAAAAGATTTAAAAAAAATTTCAAAAAAAAAATTTCAAAAAAAAAAATTTCAAAAAAAAAAATTTTCAAAAAAAAAATTTCAAAAAAATTTTCGAAAAAAAAAATTGAAAAAAAAATTCTAAAAAAAAATTTTCAAGAAAAAAAAATTTTAAAAAAAATTTTAAAAAATAGAAAAAATTTCAAAAAAATTTTCGAAAAAAAAATGAAAAAAAAAATTTTAAAAAAATTGAAAAAAAATTCGAAAAAAAAATTTTCGAAAAAAAAATTTCAAAAAAAAAAAATTTTCAAAAAAAAATTTCAAAAAAATTTTCAAAAAAAATTTAAAAAAAAAAAAATTCAAAAAAAATTAAAAAAAAATTCAAAAAAAAATTTTCAAAAAAAATTTTTAAAAAAATAAAAAAAATTTAAAAAAAATTTCAAAAAAAAAAATTTCAAAAAAAAAAATTTTCAAAAAAAAAATTTCAAAAAAATTTTCGAAAAAAAAAATTTCAAAAAAAAAATTTTCAAAAAAAAAATTTCAAAAAAAATTTAAAAAAAAATTGAAAAAAAAAATTTTCGAAAAAATAAATTTTAAAAAAAATTAAAAAAAAAAATTCAAAAAAATTTCAAAAAAAAAAATAAAAAAAAAATTAAAAAAAAATTAAAAAAAAAATACGAAAAAAAATTTCGAAAAAAAAATTTCAAAAAAAAAAAATTTTCAAAAAAAAATTTCAAAAAAATTTTCAAAAAAAAAAATTTCAAAAAAAATTTCCAAAAAAAAAAATTCAAAAAAAATTAAAAAAAAATTCAAAAAAAAATTTTCAAAAAAAATTTTTAAAAAAATAAAAAAAAAATTAAAAAAAAAAATTTAAAAAAAATTTCAAAAAAAAAAATTTCAAAAAAAAAATTTTCAAAAAAATAATTTCAAAAAAATTTTCGAAAAAAAAAATTTCAAAAAAAAAATTTTCAAAAAAAAAAATTTCAAAAAAAATTTAAAAAAAAAATTGAAAAAAAATTTCAAAAAAAAAAATTTAAAAAAAAATTTCAAAAAAATTTTCGAAAAAAAAATGAAAAAAAAAATTTAAAAAAAATTGAAAAAAAATTCGAAAAAAAAATTTTCGAAAAAAAAATTTCAAAAAAAAAAAATTTTCAAAAAAAAATTTCAAAAAAATTTTCAAAAAAAAAAATTTCAAAAAAAATTTAAAAAAAATTCAAAAAAAATTTTCAAAAAAAATTTTTAAAAAAATAAAAAAATTAAAAAAAAAAAAATTTCAAAAAAAAAAATTTCAAAAAAAAAAATTTTAAAAAAAATTTAAAAAAATTCAGAAAAAATTTCAAAAAAAAAATCCGAAAAAAAATTTCAAAAAAAAAATTTTCAAAAAAAAAAGTTTAAAAAAAATTTCAAAAAAAATTTCAAAAAAATTTTCGAAAAAAAAATGAAAAAAAAATTTCAAAAAAAAATTTAAAAAAAAAATTAAAAAAAAAATTGAAAAAAAAATTTTTCGAAAAAATAAATTTAAAAAAAAATTGAAAAAAAAAATTCAAAAAAATTTCAAAAAAAAAATAAAAAAAAAATTAAAAAAAAAAGATTTAAAAAAAATTTCAAAAAAAAATTTCAAAAAAAAAAATTTCAAAAAAAAAAATTTTCAAAAAAAAAATTTCAAAAAAATTTTCGAAAAAAAAAATTGAAAAAAAAAATTCTAAAAAAAAATTTTCAAGAAAAAAAAATTTTAAAAAAAATTTAAAAAAATTCAGAAAAAATTTCAAAAAAATTTTCGAAAAAAAAATGAAAAAAAAATTAAAAAAAAAATTGAAAAAAAATTCGAAAAAAAAATTTTCGAAAAAAAAATTTCAAAAAAAAAAAATTTTCAAAAAAAAATTTCAAAAAAATTTTCAAAAAAATTTTCGAAAAAAAAATGAAAAAAAAAATTTAAAAAAAAATTGAAAAAAAATTCGAAAAAAAAATTTTCGAAAAAAAAATTTCAAAAAAAAAAATTTTCAAAAAAAAATCCGAAAAAAAAAAAATTGAAAAAAATTCGAAAAAAAAATTTTCGAAAAAAAAATTTCAAAAAAAAAAAAATTTTCAAAAAAAAATCCGAAAAAAATTTCAAAAAAAGAAAATTTCAAAAAAAAAATTTTCAAAAAAAAAAGTTTAAAAAAAATTTCAAAAAAAATTTCAAAAAAATTTTCGAAAAAAAAATGAAAACAAAAATTTAAAAAAAAATTGAAAAAAAAATTCGAAAAAAAAATTTTCGAAAAAAAAATTTCAAAAAAAAAAAATTTTCAAAAAAAAATTTCAAAAAAAATTTTAAAAAAAATTCGAAAAAAAATTTCAAAAAAATTTTCGAAAAAAAAAATTTCAAAAAAAAAATTTTCAAAAAAAAGATTTTAAAAAAATTTCAAAAAAAAAATTTTCAAAAATTTAAAAAAAATTGCAAAAAAAAATTCAAAAAAATTTTCAAAAAAAAAAATAAAAAAAAAATTTAAAAAAAAAAAGATTTAAAAAAAAATTTCAAAAAAAAAATTTCAAAAAAAAAAATTTCAAAAAAAAAAATTTTCAAAAAAAAAATTTCAAAAAAATTTTCGAAAAAAAAAATTGAAAAAAAAAATTCTAAAAAAAAATTTTCAAGAAAAAAAAATTTTAAAAAAAATTTTAAAAAATAGAAAAAATTTCAAAAAAATTTTCGAAAAAAAAATGAAAAAAAAAATTTAAAAAAAATTGAAAAAAAATTCGAAAAAAAAATTTTCGAAAAAAAAATTTCAAAAAAAAAAATTTTCAAAAAAAAATTTCAAAAAAATTTTCGAAAAAAAAAATTCTAAAAAAAAATTTTCAAGAAAAAAAAAATTTAAAAAAAATTTTAAAAAATAGAAAAAATTTCAAAAAAATTTTCGAAAAAAAAATGAAAAAAAAAATTTGAAAAAAATTGAAAAAAAATTCGAAAAAAAAATTTTCGAAAAAAAAATTTCAAAAAAAAAAATTTTCAAAAAAAAATTTCAAAAAAATTTTCAAAAAAAAAATTTCAAAAAAAATTTAAAAAAAAAAAATTCAAAAAAAATTAAAAAAAAATTCAAAAAAAAATTTTCAAAAAAATTTTTTAAAAAAATAAAAAAAAATAAAAAAAAAAATTTAAAAAAAATTTCAAAAAAAAAAATTTCAAAAAAAAAATTTAAAAAAAAATTTAAAAAAATTCAGAAAAAATTTCAAAAAAAAATCCGAAAAAAAATTTCAAAATAAAAATTTTCAAAAAAAAAAGTTTAAAAAAAATTTTCGAAAAAAAAAAATTGAAAAAAAAAATTCTAAAAAAAAATTTTCAAGAAAAAAAAATTTTAAAAAAAAATTAAAAAAATTCAGAAAAAATTTCAAAAAAATTTTCGAAAAAAAAATGAAAAAAAAATTTAAAAAAAAATTGAAAAAAAATTCGAAAAAAAAATTTTCGAAAAAAAAATTTCAAAAAAAAAAAATTTTCAAAAAAAAATTTCAAAAAAAATTTCAAAAAAATTTTCGAAAAAAAAATGAAAAAAAAAATTTAAAAAAAAATTGAAAAAAAATTCGAAAAAAAAATTTTCGAAAAAAAAATTTCAAAAAAAAAAAATTTTCAAAAAAAAATCCGAAAAAAAAAAAAATTGAAAAAAAATTCGAAAAAAAAATTTTCGAAAAAAAAATTTCAAAAAAAAAATTTTCAAGAAAAAAAAATTTTAAAAAATTCAGAAAAAATTTCAAAAAAAATTTCAAAAAAATTTTCAAAAAAAAAATTTCAAAAAAAAATGAAAAAAAAAATTTAAAAAAAAATTGAAAAAAAAATTCGAAAAAAAAATTTTCAAAAAAAAATTTAAAAAAAAATTTAAAAAAAAATTAAAAAAAAATTTTTTCGAAGAAATAAATTTTAAAAAAAATTCAAAAAAAAAATTCAAAAAAATTTCAAAAAAAAAAATAAAAAAAAATTAAAAAAAAAAGATTTAAAAAAAATTTCAAAAAAAAAATTTCAAAAAAAAAATTTCAAAAAAAAAAATTTTCAAAAAAAAATTTCAAAAAAATTTCCGAAAAAAAAAATTGAAAAAAAAAATTCTAAAAAAAAATTTTCAAGAAAAAAAAATTAAAAAAAAAATTTAAAAAAATAGAAAAAATTTCAAAAAAATTTTCGAAAAAAAAATGAAAAAAAAAAATTTTAAAAAAATTGAAAAAAAATTCGAAAAAAAAATTTTCGAAAAAAAAATTTCAAAAAAAAAAAATTTTAAAAAAAAATTTCAAAAAAATTTTCAAAAAAAAAATTTCAAAAAAAATTTCAAAAAAAAAAATTCAAAAAAAATTAAAAAAAAATTCAAAAAAAAATTTTCAAAAAAAATTTTTAAAAAAATAAAAAAAAAATTAAAAAAAAAAAATTTAAAAAAAATTTCAAAAAAAAAAATTTCAAAAAAAAAATTTTTCAAAAAAAAAATTTCAAAAAAATTTTCGAAAAAAAAAATTTCAAAAAAAAAATTTTCAAAAAAAAAAATTTCAAAAAAAATTAAAAAAAAAATTGAAAAAAAATTTCAAAAAAAAAAATTTCAAAAAAAATTTCAAAAAAATTTTCGAAAAAAAAATGAAAAAAAAAATTTAAAAAAAAATTGAAAAAAAATTCGAAAAAAAAATTTTCAAAAAAAAATTTAAAAAAAAAATTTAAAAAAAAATTGAAAAAAAAATTTTTCGAAAAAATAAATTTTAAAAAAAATTGAAAAAAAAAATTCAAAAAAATTTCAAAAAAAAAAATAAAAAAAAAAATTTAAAAAAAAAGATTTAAAAAAAATTTCAAAAAAAAATTTCAAAAAAAAAAATTTCAAAAAAAAAAAATTTCAAAAAAAAAATTTCAAAAAAATTTTCGAAAAAAAAAAATGAAAAAAAAAATTCTAAAAAAAAATTTTCAAGAAAAAAAAATTTAAAAAAAAATTTTCGAAAAAAAAAATTTTCGAAAAAAAAATTTCAAAAAAAAAAAATTTTCAAAAAAAAATTTCAAAAAAATTTTCAAAAAAAAAAATTTCAAAAAAAAAAATTCAAAAAAAATTTAAAAAAAATTCAAAAAAAAATTTTCAAAAAAAATTTTTAAAAAAATTAAAAAAAAAAAAAAAAAAAAAATTTAAAAAAAATTTCAAAAAAAAAATTTCAAAAAAAAAAATTTCAAAAAAAAAAATTTCAAAAAAAATTTAAAAAAAAATTTTCAAAACAATTTCAAAAAAAAAAATTTCAAAAAAAAAAATTTTAAAAAAATTTTCGAAAAAAAAAATTGAAAAAAAAAATTCGAAAAAAAAATTTTCAAGAAAAATTTTTAAAAAAATTAAAAAAAAAAAAATTTAAAAAAAATTTCAAAAAAAAAAATTTCAAAAAAAAAAATTTAAAAAAAAATTTAAAAAAATTCAGAAAAAATTTCAAAAAAAAAATCCGAAAAAAAAATTCAAAAAAAAAATTTTCAAAAAAAAAAGTTTAAAAAAAATTTCAAAAAAAATTTCAAAAAAATTTTCGAAAAAAAAATGAAAAAAAAAATTTAAAAAAAAATTGAAAAAAAATTCGAAAAAAAAATTTTCAAAAAAAAATTTTAAAAAAAAATTTAAAAAAAAATTGAAAAAAAAATTTTCGAAAAAATAAATTTTAAAAAAAATTGAAAAAAAAAATTCAAAAAAATTTCAAAAAAAAAAATAAAAAAAAAAATTTAGAAAAAAAGATTTAAAAAAAATTTCAAAAAAAAATTTCAAAAAAAAAAATTTCAAAAAAAAAATTTTCAAAAAAAAAATTTCAAAAAAATTTTCGAAAAAAAAAATTGAAAAAAAAAATTCTAAAAAAAATTTTTCAAGAAAAAAAAATTTAAAAAAAAATTTAAAAAAATTCAGAAAAAATTTCAAAAAAATTTTCGAAAAAAAAATGAAAAAAATTTTTAAAAAAATTGAAAAAAAAATTTTCGAAAAAAAAATTTCAAAAAAAAAAAATTTTCAAAAAAAAATTTCAAAAAAATTTTCAAAAAAATTTTCGAAAAAAAAATGAAAAAAAAAAATTTAAAAAAAAATTGAAATAAATTCGAAAAAAAAATTTTCGAAAAAAAAATTTCAAAAAAAAAAAATTTTCAAAAAAAAATCCGAAAAAAAATTCGAAAAAAAAATTTTCGAAAAAAAAATTTCAAAAAAAAAAATTTTCAAAAAAAAATTCGAAAAAAATTTCAAAAAAAGAAAATTTCAAAAAAAAAATTTTCAAAAAAAAAAGTTTAAAAAAAATTTCAAAAAAAATTTCAAAAAAATTTTCGAAAAAAAAATGAAAAAAAAAATTTTAAAAAAAATTGAAAAAAAATTCGAAAAAAAAATTTTCGAAAAAAAAATTTCAAAAAAAAAAAATTTTCAAAAAAAAATTTCAAAAAAAATTTTTAAAAAAATTCGAAAAAAAATTTCAAAAACATTTTCGAAAAAAAAAATTTCAAAAAAAAAATTTTCAAAAAAAAGATTTTAAAAAAATTTCAAAAAAAAATTTTTCAAAAATTTAAAAAAAATTGCAAAAAAATTCAAAATTTTCAAAAAAAAAATTAAAAAAAAAAATTTCAAAAAAATTTTCGAAAAAAAAATTTCAAAAAAAAAATTTTCAAGAAAAAAAAATTTTAAAAAATTCAGAAAAAATTTCAAAAAAAATTTCAAAAAAATTTTCAAAAAAAAAATTTAAAAAAAAAATTGAAAAAAAAATTTTCGAAAAAATAAATTTTAAAAAAAATTCAAAAAAAAAATTCAAAAAAATTTCAAAAAAAAAAATAAAAAAAAAAATTAAAAAAAAAAGATTTAAAAAAAATTTCAAAAAAAAAAATTTCAAAAAAAAAAATTTTCAAAAAAAAAATTTCAAAAAAGTTTTCGAAAAAAAAAATTGAAAAAAAAAATTCTAAAAAAAAATTTTCAAGAAAAAAAAATTTTAAAAAAAATTTAAAAAAATAGAAAAAATTTCAAAAAAATTTTCGAAAAAAAAATTAAAAAAAAAATTTAAAAAAAATTGAAAAAAAATTCGAAAAAAAAATTTTCGAAAAAAAAATTTCAAAAAAAAAAAATTTTCAAAAAAAAATTTCAAAAAAATTTTCAAAAAAAATTAAAAAAAAAAAAATTCAAAAAAAATTAAAAAAAAATTCAAAAAAAAATTTTCAAAAAAAATTTTTAAAAAAATAAAAAAAAAATAAAAAAAAAAAAATTTAAAAAAAATTTCAAAAAAAAAAATTTCAAAAAAAAAAATTTTCAAAAAAAAAATTTCAAAAAAATTTTCGAAAAAAAAAATTTCAAAAAAAAAATTTTCAAAAAAAAAAATTTCAAAAAAAATTTTAAAAAAAATTGAAAAAAAAAATTTTCGAAAAAATAAATTTTAAAAAAAATTGAAAAAAAAAATTCAAAAAAATTTCAAAAAAAAAAATAAAAAAAAAATTAAAAAAAAATTGAAAAAAAAATACGAAAAAAAATTTCGAAAAAAAAATTTCAAAAAAAAAAATTTTCAAAAAAAAATTTCAAAAAAATTTTCAAAAAAAAAAATTTCAAAAAAAATTTCCAAAAAAAAAATTCAAAAAAAATTAAAAAAAAATTCAAAAAAAAATTTTCAAAAAAAATTTTTAAAAAAATAAAAAAAAAATTTAAAAAAAAAAATTTAAAAAAAATTTCAAAAAAAAAAATTTCAAAAAAAAAATTTTCAAAAAAATAATTTCAAAAAAATTTTCGAAAAAAAAAATTTCAAAAAAAAAATTTTCAAAAAAAAAAATTTCAAAAAAAATTAAAAAAAAAATTGAAAAAAAATTTCAAAAATAAAAATTTTAAAAAAATTTTCAAAAAAATTTTCGAAAAAAAAATGAAAAAAAAAATTTAAAAAAAATTGAAAAAAAATTCGAAAAAAAAAATTTCGAAAAAAAAATTTCAAAAAAAAAAAATTTTCAAAAAAAAATTTCAAAAAAAAAGTTTAAAAAAAATTTCAAAAAAAATTTCGAAAAAAAAATGAAAAAAAAAAATTTAAAAAAAAATTGAAAAAAAATTCGAAAAAAAATTTTCGAAAAAAAAATTTCAAAAAAAAAAATTTTCAAAAAAAAATTTCAAAAAAAATTTTAAAAAAATTTTCGAAAAAAAAAATTTCAAAAAAAAAATTTTCAAGAAAAAAAAAATTTTAAAAATTCAGAAAAAATTTCAAAAAAAATTTCAAAAAAATTTTCAAAAATAAATTTTCGAAAAAATAAATTTTAAAAAAAATTCAAAAAAAAAATTCAAAAAAATTTCAAAAATAAAAATAAAAAAAAAATTTAAAAAAAAAGATTTATAAAAAAATTTCAAAAAAAAAATTTCAAAAAAAAAAAATTCAAAAAAAAAAATTTTCAAAAAAAAAATTTCAAAAAAATTTCCGAAAAAAAAAATTGAAAAAAAAAATTCTAAAAAAAAATTTTCAAGAAAAAAAATTTTTAAAAAAATTAAAAAAAATAGAAAAAATTTCAAAAAAATTTTCGAAAAAAAAATGAAAAAAAAAATTAAAAAAAATTTGAAAAATAATTCGAAAAAAAAATTTTCGAAAAAAAAATTTCAAAAAAAAAAAATTTTCAAAAAAAAATTTCAAAAAAATTTTCAAAAAAAAAAATTTCAAAAAAAATTAAAAAAAAAAATTTTCAAAAAAAAAAATTTCAAAAAAAATTTCAAAAAAAAAATTCAAAAAAAATTAAAAAAAAATTCAAAAAAAAATTTTCAAAAAAAATTTTTAAAAAAATTAAAAAAAAAAATTAAAAAAAAAAAATTTTCAAAAAAAAAATTTCAAAAAAAATTTAAAAAAAAATTGAAAAAAATTTTTAAAAAAAAAATTTCAAAAAAAATTTCAAAAAAATTTTCGAAAAAAAAATGAAAAAAAAAATTTAAAAAAAATTGAAAAAAAATTCGAAAAAAAAATTTTCGAAAAAAAAATTTCAAAAAAAAAAAATTTTCAAAAAAAAATTTCAAAAAAATTTTCAAAAAAAAAAATTTCAAAAAAAATTTCAAAAAAAAAAAATTCAAAAAAAATTAAAAAAAAATTCAAAAAAAAATTTTCAAAAAAAATTTTTAAAAAAATAAAAAAAAAATTAAAAAAAAAAAAATTTAAAAAAAATTTCAAAAAAAAAAATTTCAAAAAAAAAAAAATTTAAAAAAAAATTTAAAAAAATTCAGAAAAAATTTCAAAAAAAAATCCGAAAAAAAATTTCAAAAAAAAAATTTTCAAAAAAAAAAGTTTAAAAAAAATTTCAAAAAAAATTTCAAAAAAATTTTCGAAAAAAAAATGAAAAAAAAAATTTAAAAAAAAATTGAAAAAAAATTCGAAAAAAAATTTTCAAAAAAAAATTTTTAAAAAAAATTTAAAAAAAAATTGAAAAAAAAAATTTTCGAAAAAATAAATTTAAAAAAAAATTGAAAAAAAAATTCAAAAAAATTTCAAAAAAAAAAATAAAAAAAAAATTTAAAAAAAAAAGATTTAAAAAAAATTTCAAAAAAAAAAATTTCAAAAAAAAAAATTTTCAAAAAAAAAATTTCAAAAAAATTTTCGAAAAAAAAAATTGAAAAAAAAAATTCTAAAAAAAAATTTTCAAGAAAAAAAAATTAAAAAAAAAATTTAAAAAAATTCAGAAAAAATTTCAAAAAAATTTTCGAAAAAAAAATGGAAAAAAAATTTAAAAAAAATTCGAAAAAAAAATTTTCGAAAAAAAAATTTCAAAAAAAAAAAATTTTCAAAAAAAAATTTCAAAAAAATTTTCAAAAAAATTTTCGAAAAAAAAATGAAAAAAAAAAATTAAAAAAAAAATTGAAAAAAAATTCGAAAAAAAAATTTTCGAAAAAAAAATTTCAAAAAAAAAAATTTTCAAAAAAAAATCCGAAAAAAAAAAAAATTGAAAAAAATTCGAAAAAAAAATTTTCGAAAAAAAAATTTCAAAAAAAAAAAATTTTCAAAAAAAAATCCGAAAAAAATTTCAAAAAAAGAAAATTTCAAAAAAAAAGTTTAAAAAAAATTTCAAAAAAAATTTCAAAAAAATTTTCGAAAAAAAAATGAAAAAAAAAATTTAAAAAAAAATTGAAAAAAAAATTGAAAAAAAAATTCGAAAAAAAAATTTCAAAAAAAAAATTTTCAAAAAAAATTTTAAAAAAAAATCGAAAAAAAATTTCAAAAAAATTTTCGAAAAAAAAAATTTCAAAAAAAAAATTTTCAAAAAAAAGATTTTAAAAAAATTTCAAAAAAAAAATTTTCAAAAATTTAAAAAAAATTGCAAAAAAAATTCAAAAAAATTTTCAAAAAAAAAAATTAAAAAAAAAAATGAAAAAAAAAATTTAAAAAAAAATTGAAAAAAAAATTTTCGAAAAAATAAATTTTAAAAAAAATTCAAAAAAAAATTCAAAAAAATTTCAAAAAAAAAAATAAAAAAAAAAATTTAGAAAAAAGATTTAAAAAAAATTTCAAAAAAAAATTTAAAAAAAAAAAATTTCAAAAAAAAAATTTTCAAAAAAAAAATTTCAAAAAAATTTTCGAAAAAAAAAATTGAAAAAAAAAATTCTAAAAAAAATTTTTCAAGAAAAAAAAATTTAAAAAAAAATTTTAAAAAATTCAGAAAAAATTTCAAAAAAATTTTCGAAAAAAAAATGAAAAAAATTTTAAAAAAAATTGAAAAAAAATTCGAAAAAAAAATTTTCGAAAAAAAAATTTCAAAAAAAAAAAATTTTCAAAAAAAAATTTCAAAAAAATTTTCAAAAAAATTTTCGAAAAAAAAATGAAAAAAAAAAATTTAAAAAAAAATTGAAATAAATTCGAAAAAAAAATTTTCGAAAAAAAAATTTCAAAAAAAAAAAATTTTCAAAAAAAAATCCGAAAAAAAATTTTCAAAAAAAAAAATTAAAAAAAAAATTTCAAAAAAATTTTCGTAAAAAAAAAATTTCAAAAAAAAAATTTTCAAGAAAAAAAAATTTAAAAAAAAATTTAAAAAAATTCAGAAAAAATTTCAAAAAAAAAATCCGAAAAAAAATTTCAAAAAAAAAAATTTCAAAAAAAAAATTTTCAAAAAAAAAAGTTTAAAAAAAATTTCAAAAAAAATTTCAAAAAAATTTTCGAAAAAAAAATGAAAAAAAAAAATTTAAAAAAAATTGAAAAAAAATTCGAAAAAAAAATTTTCGAAAAAAAAATTTCAAAAAAAAAAAATTTTCAAAAAAAAATTTAAAAAAAAAAAATTTTCAAAAAAAAATTTAAAAAAAAATTTAAAAAAAAAATTCGAAAAAAAATTTCAAAAAAATTTTCGAAAAAAAAAATTTCAAAAAAAAAATTTTCAAAAAAAAGATTTAAAAAAAATTTCAAAAAAATTTTCGAAAAAAAAATGAAAAAAATTTAAAAAAAAATTGAAAAAAAATTCGAAAAAAAAATTTTCGAAAAAAAAATTTCAAAAAAAAAAAATTTTCAAAAAAAAATTTCAAAAAAATTTTCAAAAAAATTTTCGAAAAAAAAATGAAAAAAAAAAATTTAAAAAAAAATTGAAATAAATTCGAAAAAAAAATTTTCGAAAAAAAAATTTCAAAAAAAAAAAATTTTCAAAAAAAAATCCGAAAAAAAATTTTCAAAAAAAAAAATTAAAAAAAAAATTTCAAAAAAATTTTCGTAAAAAAAAAATTTCAAAAAAAAAATTTTCAAGAAAAAAAAATTTAAAAAAAAATTTAAAAAAATTCAGAAAAAATTTCAAAAAAAAAAATCCGAAAAAAAATTTCAAAAAAAAAAATTTCAAAAAAAAAATTTTCAAAAAAAAAAGTTTAAAAAAAATTTCAAAAAAAATTTCAAAAAAATTTTCGAAAAAAAAATGAAAAAAAAAATTTAAAAAAAATTGAAAAAAAATTCGAAAAAAAAATTTTCGAAAAAAAAATTTCAAAAAAAAAAAATTTTCAAAAAAAAATCCGAAAAAAAATTTTCAAAAAAAAAAATTAAAAAAAAAATTTCAAAAAAATTTTCGTAAAAAAAAAATTTCAAAAAAAAAATTTTCAAGAAAAAAAAATTTAAAAAAAAATTTAAAAAAATTCAGAAAAAATTTCAAAAAAAAAATCCGAAAAAAAATTTCAAAAAAAAAAATTTCAAAAAAAAAATTTTCAAAAAAAAAAGTTTAAAAAAAATTTCAAAAAAAATTTCAAAAAAATTTTCGAAAAAAAAATGAAAAAAAAAAATTTAAAAAAAATTGAAAAAAAATTCGAAAAAAAAATTTTCGAAAAAAAAATTTCAAAAAAAAAAAATTTTCAAAAAAAAATTTAAAAAAAAAAAATTTTCAAAAAAAAATTTAAAAAAAAATTTAAAAAAAAAATTCGAAAAAAAATTTCAAAAAAATTTTCGAAAAAAAAAATTTCAAAAAAAAAATTTTCAAAAAAAAGATTTAAAAAAAATTTCAAAAAAATTTTCGAAAAAAAAATGAAAAAAATTTTAAAAAAAATTGAAAAAAAATTCGAAAAAAAAATTTTCGAAAAAAAAATTTCAAAAAAAAAAAATTTTCAAAAAAAAATTTCAAAAAAATTTTCAAAAAAAAAAATTTCAAAAAAAAATTCAAAAAAAAAAAATTCAAAAAAAATTAAAAAAAAATTCAAAAAAAAATTTTCAAAAAAAATTTTTAAAAAAATAAAAAAAAAATTAAAAAAAAAAAAATTTAAAAAAAATTTCAAAAAAAAAAATTTCAAAAAAAAAAAAATTTAAAAAAAAATTTAAAAAAATTCAGAAAAAATTTCAAAAAAAAATCCGAAAAAAAATTTCAAAAAAAAAATTTTCAAAAAAAAAAGTTTAAAAAAAATTTCAAAAAAAATTTCAAAAAAATTTTCGAAAAAAAAATGAAAAAAAAAATTTAAAAAAAAATTGAAAAAAAATTCGAAAAAAAATTTTCAAAAAAAAATTTTTAAAAAAAATTTAAAAAAAAATTGAAAAAAAAAATTTTCGAAAAAATAAATTTAAAAAAAAATTGAAAAAAAAATTCAAAAAAATTTCAAAAAAAAAAATAAAAAAAAAATTTAAAAAAAAAAGATTTAAAAAAAATTTCAAAAAAAAAAATTTCAAAAAAAAAAATTTTCAAAAAAAAAATTTCAAAAAAATTTTCGAAAAAAAAAATTGAAAAAAAAAATTCTAAAAAAAAATTTTCAAGAAAAAAAAATTAAAAAAAAAATTTAAAAAAATTCAGAAAAAATTTCAAAAAAATTTTCGAAAAAAAAATGGAAAAAAAATTTAAAAAAAATTCGAAAAAAAAATTTTCGAAAAAAAAATTTCAAAAAAAAAAAATTTTCAAAAAAAAATTTCAAAAAAATTTTCAAAAAAATTTTCGAAAAAAAAATGAAAAAAAAAAATTAAAAAAAAAATTGAAAAAAAATTCGAAAAAAAAATTTTCGAAAAAAAAATTTCAAAAAAAAAAATTTTCAAAAAAAAATCCGAAAAAAAAAAAAATTGAAAAAAATTCGAAAAAAAAATTTTCGAAAAAAAAATTTCAAAAAAAAAAAATTTTCAAAAAAAAATCCGAAAAAAATTTCAAAAAAAGAAAATTTCAAAAAAAAAGTTTAAAAAAAATTTCAAAAAAAATTTCAAAAAAATTTTCGAAAAAAAAATGAAAAAAAAAATTTAAAAAAAAATTGAAAAAAAAATTGAAAAAAAAATTCGAAAAAAAAATTTCAAAAAAAAAATTTTCAAAAAAAATTTTAAAAAAAAATCGAAAAAAAATTTCAAAAAAATTTTCGAAAAAAAAAATTTCAAAAAAAAAATTTTCAAAAAAAAGATTTTAAAAAAATTTCAAAAAAAAAATTTTCAAAAATTTAAAAAAAATTGCAAAAAAAATTCAAAAAAATTTTCAAAAAAAAAAATTAAAAAAAAAAATGAAAAAAAAAATTTAAAAAAAAATTGAAAAAAAAATTTTCGAAAAAATAAATTTTAAAAAAAATTCAAAAAAAAATTCAAAAAAATTTCAAAAAAAAAAATAAAAAAAAAAATTTAGAAAAAAGATTTAAAAAAAATTTCAAAAAAAAATTTAAAAAAAAAAAATTTCAAAAAAAAAATTTTCAAAAAAAAAATTTCAAAAAAATTTTCGAAAAAAAAAATTGAAAAAAAAAATTCTAAAAAAAATTTTTCAAGAAAAAAAAATTTAAAAAAAAATTTTAAAAAATTCAGAAAAAATTTCAAAAAAATTTTCGAAAAAAAAATGAAAAAAATTTTAAAAAAAATTGAAAAAAAATTCGAAAAAAAAATTTTCGAAAAAAAAATTTCAAAAAAAAAAAATTTTCAAAAAAAAATTTCAAAAAAATTTTCAAAAAAATTTTCGAAAAAAAAATGAAAAAAAAAAATTTAAAAAAAAATTGAAATAAATTCGAAAAAAAAATTTTCGAAAAAAAAATTTCAAAAAAAAAAAATTTTCAAAAAAAAATCCGAAAAAAAATTTTCAAAAAAAAAAATTAAAAAAAAAATTTCAAAAAAATTTTCGTAAAAAAAAAATTTCAAAAAAAAAATTTTCAAGAAAAAAAAATTTAAAAAAAAATTTAAAAAAATTCAGAAAAAATTTCAAAAAAAAAATCCGAAAAAAAATTTCAAAAAAAAAAATTTCAAAAAAAAAATTTTCAAAAAAAAAAGTTTAAAAAAAATTTCAAAAAAAATTTCAAAAAAATTTTCGAAAAAAAAATGAAAAAAAAAAATTTAAAAAAAATTGAAAAAAAATTCGAAAAAAAAATTTTCGAAAAAAAAATTTCAAAAAAAAAAAATTTTCAAAAAAAAATTTAAAAAAAAAAAATTTTCAAAAAAAAATTTAAAAAAAAATTTAAAAAAAAAATTCGAAAAAAAATTTCAAAAAAATTTTCGAAAAAAAAAATTTCAAAAAAAAAATTTTCAAAAAAAAGATTTAAAAAAAATTTCAAAAAAATTTTCGAAAAAAAAATGAAAAAAATTTTAAAAAAAATTGAAAAAAAATTCGAAAAAAAAATTTTCGAAAAAAAAATTTCAAAAAAAAAAAATTTTCAAAAAAAAATTTCAAAAAAATTTTCAAAAAAATTTTCGAAAAAAAAATGAAAAAAAAAAATTTAAAAAAAAATTGAAATAAATTCGAAAAAAAAATTTTCGAAAAAAAAATTTCAAAAAAAAAAAATTTTCAAAAAAAAATCCGAAAAAAAATTTTCAAAAAAAAAAATTAAAAAAAAAATTTCAAAAAAATTTTCGTAAAAAAAAAATTTCAAAAAAAAAATTTTCAAGAAAAAAAAATTTAAAAAAAAATTTAAAAAAATTCAGAAAAAATTTCAAAAAAAAAAATCCGAAAAAAAATTTCAAAAAAAAAAATTTCAAAAAAAAAATTTTCAAAAAAAAAAGTTTAAAAAAAATTTCAAAAAAAATTTCAAAAAAATTTTCGAAAAAAAAATGAAAAAAAAAATTTAAAAAAAATTGAAAAAAAATTCGAAAAAAAAATTTTCGAAAAAAAAATTTCAAAAAAAAAAAATTTTCAAAAAAAAATTTAAAAAAAAAAAAATTTTCAAAAAAAAATTTAAAAAAAAATTTAAAAAAAAAATTCGAAAAAAAATTTCAAAAAAATTTTCGAAAAAAAAAATTTCAAAAAAAAAATTTTCAAAAAAAAGATTTAAAAAAAATTTCAAAAAAAAAATTTTCAAAAATTTAAAAAAAATTGCAAAAAAAAATTCGAAAAAAAATTCGAAAATAAAATTTCAAAAAAAAAAAATTCAAAAAAAATTTCAAAAAAATTTTCAAAAAAAAAAATTTCAAAAAAATTTTCGTAAAAAAAAAATTTCAAAAAAAAAATTTTCAAGAAAAAAAAATTAAAAAAAAAATTTAAAAAAATTCAGAAAAAATTTCAAAAAAAAAATCCGAAAAAAAATTTCAAAAAAAAAATTTCAAAAAAAAATTTTCAAAAAAAAAATTTTTCAAAAAAAAAATTTCAAAAAAATTTTTGAAAAAAAAAATTGAAAAAAAAAATTCGAAAAAAAAATTTTCAGAAAAAAAAATTTCAAAAAAAATTAAAAAAAAAATTGAAAAAAAATTTCAAAAAAAAAAATTCAAAAAAAATTTTAAAAAAATTCAAAAAAAAATTTTCAAAAAAAATTTTTAAAAAAATTAAAAAAAATTAAAAAAAAAAAATTTAAAAAAAAATTCAAAAAAAAAAATTTCAAAAAAAAAAATTTTCAAAAAAAAAATTTCAAAAAAATTTTCGAAAAAAAAAATTGAAAAAAAAAATTCGAAAAAAAAATTTTCAACAAAAAAAAATTAAAAAAAAAATTTAAAAAAATTCAGAAAAAATTTCAAAAAAAAAATCCGAAAAAAAATTTCAAAAAAAAAAATTAAAAAAAAAAATTTTCAAAAAAAAAAGTTTAAAAAAAATTTAAAAAAAAATTTCAAAAAAATTTTCGAAAAAAAAATGAAAAAAAAAAATTTAAAAAAAATTGAAAAAAAATTCGAAAAAAAAATTTTCGAAAAAAAAATTTCAAAAAAAAAAATTTTCAAAAAAAAATTTAAAAAAAAAAAATTTTCAAAAAAAAATTTTAAAAAAAAATTTAAAAAAAAATTCGAAAAAAAATTTCAAAAAAATTTTCGAAAAAAAAAATTTCAAAAAAAAAATTTTCAAAAAAAAAAATTTTCAAAAAAAAATTTCAAAAAAATTTTCAAAAAAAAAAATTTCAAAAAAAATTTCAAAAAAAAAAATTCAAAAAAAATTTTAAAAAAATTCAAAAAAAAATTTTCAAAAAAAATTTTTAAAAAAATAAAAAAAAAATAAAAAAAAAAAAATTTAAAAAAAATTTCAAAAAAAAAAAATTCAAAAAAAAAAATTTTCAAAAATTTAAAAAAAATTGCAAAAAAAATGAAAAAAAAAAAATTTAAAAAAAAATTGCAAAAAAAATTCGAAAAAAAATTCGAAAAAAAAATTTCAAAAAAAAAAAATTTAAAAAAAATTTCAAAAAAAAAAATTTCAAAAAAAAAAATTTTCAAAAAAAAATTTCAAAAAAATTTTCAAAAAAAAAAATTTCAAAAAAAATTTCAAAAAAAAAAATTCAAAAAAAATTTTAAAAAAATTCAAAAAAAAATTTTCAAAAAAAATTTTTAAAAAAATAAAAAAAAAAATAAAAAAAAAAAAATTTAAAAAAAATTTCAAAAAAAAAAAATTCAAAAAAAAAAATTTTCAAAAATTTAAAAAAAATTGCAAAAAAAATGAAAAAAAAAAAATTTTAAAAAAAATTGAAAAAAAAATTTTCGAAAAAAAAATTTCAAAAAAAAAAATTTTCAAAAAAAAATTTCAAAAAAATTTTCAAAAAAAATTTCAAAAAAAAAAATTCAAAAAAAATTTTAAAAAAATTCAAAAAAAAATTTTCAAAAAAAATTTTTAAAAAAATAAAAAAAAAATTTAAAAAAAATTTCAAAAAAAAAAATTTCAAAAAAAAAAATTTTCAAAAAAAAAATTTCAAAAAAATTTTCGAAAAAAAAAATTTCAAAAAAAAAAATTTCAAAAAAATTTTCGAAAAAAAAAATTTCAAAAAAAAAATTTTCAAAAAAAAAAATTTCAAAAAAAATTTAAAAAAAAATTGAAAAAAAATTTAAAAAAAAAATTTTTCAAAAAAAAAATTTCAAAAAAAAAAATTTCAAAAAAATTTTCGAAAAAAAAAATTTCAAAAAAAAAATTTTCAAAAAAAAAAATTTCAAAAAAAATTTTAAAAAAAATTGAAAAAAAATTTAAAAAAAAAATTTTCAAAAAAAAAATTTCAAAAAAATTTTCGAAAAAAAAAATTGAAAAAAAATTCGAAAAAAAAATTTTCGAAAAAAAAATTTCAAAACAAAAAATTTTCAAAAAAAAATTTCAAAAAAATTTTCAAAAAAAAAAATTCAAAAAAAATTTAAAAAAAATTCAAAAAAAAATTTTCAAAAAAAATTTTTAAAAAAATAAAAAAAAAATTTAAAAAAAATTTCAAAAAAAAAAATTTCAAAAAAAAAAATTTTCAAAAAAAAAATTTCAAAAAAATTTTCGAAAAAAAAAATTTCAAAAAAAAAATTTTCAAAAAAAAAAATTTCAAAAAAAATTTTAAAAAAAATTGAAAAAAAAATTAAAAAAAAAAATTTTCAAAAAAAAAATTTCAAAAAAATTTTCGAAAAAAAAAATTGAAGAAAAAAATTCGAAAAAAAAATTTTCAAGAAAAAAAAATTTAAAAAAAAATTTAAAAAAATTCAGAAAAAATTTCAAAAAAAAAATCCGAAAAAAAATTTCAAAAAAAAAAATTTTAAAAAAATTTTTGAAAAAAATTCGAAAAAAAATTTCAAAAAAATTTTCGAAAAAAAAAATTTTCAAAAAAAAGATTTAAAAAAAATTTCAAAAAAAAATTTTCAAAAATTTAAAAAAAATTGCAAAAAAAATGAAAAAAAAAATTTAAAAAAAAATTGAAAAAAAAAATTTCAAAAAAAATTTCAAAAAAAAAATGTCAAAAAAAATTTCAAAAAAAATTTCAAAAAAAAAAAATAAAAAAAAAAATTTTAAAAAAATTTCAAAAAAATGAAAAAAAAATTTAAAAAAAAATTGAAAGATGAATTCGAAAAAAAAATTTTCAAAAAAAAATTTAAAAAAAAAATTAAAAAAAAAATTGAAAAAAAAATTCGAAAAAAAATTTCGAAAAAAAAATTTCAAAAAAAAAAATTCAAAAAAAATTTCAAAAAAAATTTCAAAAAAAAAAATTAAAAAAAAAAAATTCAAAAAAAAAAAAATCAAAAAAAATTTCAAAAAAAAAATTTTCAAAAAAAAAATTTCAAAAAAATTTTCGAAAAAAAAAAATTGAAAAAAAAAATTCGAAAAAAAAATTTTCAAGAAAAAAAAATTTTAAAAAAAATTTAAAAAAATTCAGAAAAAATTTCAAAAAAAAATCCGAAAAAAAATTTCAAAAAAAAAATTTCAAAAAAAAAATTTCAAAAAAAAAATTTTCAAAAAAAAAAGTTTAAAAAAAATTTCAAAAAAATTTTCGAAAAAAAAATGAAAAAAAAAATTTAAAAAAAAATTGAAAAAAAATTCGAAAAAAAAATTTTCGAAAAAATTTTCGAAAAAAAAAATTTTCAAAAAAAAAATTTTCAAAAAAAAGATTTTCAAAAATTTAAAAAAAATTGCAAAAAAATGAAAAAAAAAATTTTCGAAAAAAAAAATTTCAAAAAAAAAATTTTCAAAAAAAAAGATTTAAAAAAAATTTCAAAAAAAAAATTTTCAAAAATTTAAAAAAAATTGCAAAAAAAAATTCGAAAAAAAATTCGAAAAAAAAATTTCAAAAAAAAAAAATTCAAAAAAAATTTCAAAAAAATTTTCAAAAAAAAAAATTAAAAAAAAAAATTTCAAAAAAAAAATTTTCAAGAAAAAAAAATTAAAAAAAAATTTTCAAAAAAAAGTTTAAAAAAAATTTCAAAAAAAATTTCAAAAAAATTTTCGAAAAAAAAATGAAAAAAAAAATTTAAAAAAAATTGAAAAAAAATTCGAAAAAAAAATTTTCGAAAAAAAAATTTCAAAAAAAAAAAATTTTCAAAAAAAAATTTAAAAAAAAAAAAATTTTCAAAAAAAAATTTAAAAAAAAATTTAAAAAAAAAATTCGAAAAAAAATTTCAAAAAAATTTTCGAAAAAAAAAATTTCAAAAAAAAAATTTTCAAAAAAAAGATTTAAAAAAAATTTCAAAAAAAAAATTTTCAAAAATTTAAAAAAAATTGCAAAAAAAAATTCGAAAAAAAATTCGAAAATAAAATTTCAAAAAAAAAAAATTCAAAAAAAATTTCAAAAAAATTTTCAAAAAAAAAAATTTCAAAAAAATTTTCGTAAAAAAAAAATTTCAAAAAAAAAATTTTCAAGAAAAAAAAATTAAAAAAAAAATTTAAAAAAATTCAGAAAAAATTTCAAAAAAAAAATCCGAAAAAAAATTTCAAAAAAAAAATTTCAAAAAAAAAATTTTCAAAAAAAAAATTTTTCAAAAAAAAAATTTCAAAAAAATTTTTGAAAAAAAAATTGAAAAAAAAAATTCGAAAAAAAAATTTTCAGAAAAAAAAATTTCAAAAAAAATTAAAAAAAAAATTGAAAAAAAATTTCAAAAAAAAAAATTCAAAAAAAATTTTAAAAAAATTCAAAAAAAAATTTTCAAAAAAAATTTTTAAAAAAATTAAAAAAAATTAAAAAAAAAAAATTTAAAAAAAATTTCAAAAAAAAAAATT
Organism: Chrysolina oricalcia; assembly: GCA_944452925.2. Taxonomy (NCBI): domain Eukaryota; kingdom Metazoa; phylum Arthropoda; class Insecta; order Coleoptera; family Chrysomelidae; genus Chrysolina; species Chrysolina oricalcia. Next base: position 31,390,997 of record OX101823.2, on the reverse strand, counting down.
TCAAAAAAAAAATTTTCAAAAAAAAAATTTCAAAAAAATTTTCGAAAAAAAAAATTGAAAAAAAAAATTCGAAAAAAAAATTTTCAACAAAAAAAAATTAAAAAAAAAATTTAAAAAAATTCAGAAAAAATTTCAAAAAAAAAATCCGAAAAAAAATTTCAAAAAAAAAAATTAAAAAAAAAAATTTTCAAAAAAAAAAGTTTAAAAAAAATTTAAAAAAAAATTTCAAAAAAATTTTCGAAAAAAAAATGAAAAAAAAAATTTAAAAAAAATTGAAAAAAAATTCGAAAAAAAAATTTTTGAAAAAAAAATTTCAAAAAAAAAAATTTTCAAAAAAAAATTTAAAAAAAAAAAATTTTCAAAAAAAAATTTTAAAAAAAAATTTTAAAAAAAATTCGAAAAAAAATTTCAAAAAAATTTTCGAAAAAAAAAATTTCAAAAAAAAAATTTTCAAAAAAAAGATTTAAAAAAAATTTCAAAAAAAAAATTTTCAAAAATTTAAAAAAAATTGCAAAAAAAATTCGAAAAAAAATTCGAAAAAAAAATTTAAAAAAAAAAAAATTTAAAAAAAATTTCAAAAAAAAAAATTTCAAAAAAAAAAATTTTCAAAAAAAAATTTCAAAAAAATTTTCAAAAAAAAAAATTTCAAAAAAAATTTCAAAAAAAAAAATTCAAAAAAAATTTTAAAAAAATTCAAAAAAAAATTTTCAAAAAAAATTTTTAAAAAAATAAAAAAAAAAAAATTTAAAAAAAATTTCAAAAAAAAAAAATTCAAAAAAAAAAATTTTCAAAAATTTAAAAAAAATTGCAAAAAAAATGAAAAAAAAAAAATTTAAAAAAAAATTGAAAAAAAAATTTTCGAAAAAAAAATTTCAAAAAAAAAAATTTTCAAAAAAAAATTTCAAAAAAATTTTCAAAAAAAATTTCAAAAAAAAAAATTCAAAAAAAATTTTAAAAAAATTCAAAAAAAAATTTTCAAAAAAAATTTTTAAAAAAATAAAAAAAAAAATAAAAAAAAAAAAAATTTAAAAAAAATTTCAAAAAAAAAAATTTCAAAAAAAAAAATTTTCAAAAAAAAAATTTCAAAAAAATTTTCGAAAAAAAAAATTTCAAAAAAAAAATTTTCAAAAAAAAAAATTTCAAAAAAAATTTAAAAAAAAATTGAAAAAAATTAAAAAAAAAAAAAATTTTCAAAAAAAAAATTTCAAAAAAAAAAATTTCAAAAAAATTTTCGAAAAAAAAAATTTCAAAAAAAAAATTTTCAAAAAAAAAAATTTCAAAAAAAATTTTAAAAAAAATTGAAAAAAAATTTAAAAAAAAAAATTTTCAAAAAAAAAATTTCAAAAAAATTTTCGAAAAAAAAAATTGAAAAAAAATTCGAAAAAAAAATTTTCGAAAAAAAAATTTCAAAACAAAAAATTTTCAAAAAAAAATTTCAAAAAAATTTTCAAAAAAAAAAATTCAAAAAAAATTAAAAAAAAATTCAAAAAAAAATTTTCAAAAAAAATTTTTAAAAAAATAAAAAAAAAATTTAAAAAAAATTTCAAAAAAAAAAATTTCAAAAAAAAAAATTTTCAAAAAAAAAATTTCAAAAAAATTTTCGAAAAAAAAAATTTCAAAAAAAAAATTTTCAAAAAAAAAAATTTCAAAAAAAATTTTAAAAAAAATTGAAAAAAAAATTAAAAAAAAAATTTTCAAAAAAAAAATTTCAAAAAAATTTTCGAAAAAAAAAATTGAAGAAAAAAATTCGAAAAAAAAATTTTCAAGAAAAAAAAATTTAAAAAAAAATTTAAAAAAATTCAGAAAAAATTTCAAAAAAAAAATCCGAAAAAAAATTTCAAAAAAAAAAATTTTAAAAAAATTTTTGAAAAAAATTCGAAAAAAAATTTCAAAAAAATTTTCGAAAAAAAAAAATTTTCAAAAAAAAGATTTAAAAAAAATTTCAAAAAAAAATTTTCAAAAATTTAAAAAAAATTGCAAAAAAAATGAAAAAAAAAATTTAAAAAAAAATTGAAAAAAAAAATTTCAAAAAAAATTTCAAAAAAAAAATGTCAAAAAAAATTTCAAAAAAAATTTCAAAAAAAAAAAATTAAAAAAAAAATTTTAAAAAAATTTCAAAAAAATGAAAAAAAAATTTAAAAAAAAATTGAAAGATGAATTCGAAAAAAAAATTTTCAAAAAAAAATTTTAAAAAAAAATTAAAAAAAAAATTGAAAAAAAAATTCGAAAAAAAATTTCGAAAAAAAAATTTCAAAAAAAAAAATTCAAAAAAAATTTCAAAAAAAAATTCAAAAAAAAAAATTAAAAAAAAAAAATTCAAAAAAAAAAAAATCAAAAAAAATTTCAAAAAAAAAATTTTCAAAAAAAAAATTTCAAAAAAATTTTCGAAAAAAAAAAATTGAAAAAAAAAATTCGAAAAAAAAATTTTCAAGAAAAAAAAATTTTAAAAAAAATTTAAAAAAATTCAGAAAAAATTTCAAAAAAAAATCCGAAAAAAAATTTCAAAAAAAAAATTTCAAAAAAAAAATTTCAAAAAAAAAATTTTCAAAAAAAAAAGTTTAAAAAAAATTTCAAAAAAATTTTCGAAAAAAAAATGAAAAAAAAAATTTAAAAAAAAATTGAAAAAAAATTCGAAAAAAAAATTTTCGAAAAAATTTTCGAAAAAAAAAATTTTCAAAAAAAAAATTTTCAAAAAAAAGATTTTCAAAAATTTAAAAAAAATTGCAAAAAAATGAAAAAAAAAATTTTCGAAAAAAAAAATTTCAAAAAAAAAATTTTCAAAAAAAAGATTTAAAAAAAATTTCAAAAAAAAAATTTTCAAAAATTTAAAAAAAATTGCAAAAAAAAATTCGAAAAAAAATTCGAAAAAAAAATTTCAAAAAAAAAAAATTCAAAAAAAATTTCAAAAAAATTTTCAAAAAAAAAAATTAAAAAAAAAAATTTCAAAAAAAAAATTTTCAAGAAAAAAAAATTAAAAAAAAATTTTCAAAAAAAAGATTTAAAAAAAATTTCAAAAAAAAAATTTTCAAAAATTTAAAAAAAAATTCGAAAAAAAATTTCGAAAAAAAAATTTCGAAAAAAAAAATTTTCAAAAAAAATTTTCAAAAAAAAATTTCAAAAAAAATTTTAAAAAAATTTTTTAAAAAAATTCGAAAAAAAATTTCAAAAAAATTTTCGAAAAAAAAAATTTCAAAAAAAAAATTTTCAAAAAAAAGATTTAAAAAAAATTTCAAAAAAAAATTTTCAAAAATTTAAAAAAATTGCAAAAAAAAATTCGAAAAAAAATTTCGAAAAAAAAATTTCAAAAAAAAAAATTTTAAAAAAAATTTAAAAAAATTCAGAAAAAATTTCAAAAAAATTTTCGAAAAAAAAATTTCAAAAAAAAAATTTTCAAAAAAAAAATTTTCAAAAAAAAATTTCAAAAAAAATTTAAAAAAAAATTTTTAAAAAAATTCGAAAAAAAATTTCAAAAAAATTTTCGAAAAAAAAAATTTTCAAAAATTTAAAAAAAATTGCAAAAAAAAATTCGAAAAAAAATTTCGAAAAAAAAATTTCAAAAAAAAAAATTTAAAAAAAATTTTTAAAAAATTCAGAAAAAATTTCAAAAAAATTTTCGAAAAAAAAATGAAAAAAAAAATTTAAAAAAAAATTGAAAAAAAATTCGAAAAAAAAATTTTCAAAAAAAAATTTCAAAAAAAAAAATTTTCAAAAAAAAATTTCAAAAAAATTTTCAAAAAAAAAAATTTCAAAAAAAATTTCAAAAAAAAAATTCAAAAAAAATTAAAAAAAAATTCAAAAAAAAATTTCCAAAAAAAATTTTTAAAAAAATAAAAAAAAATAAAAAAAAAAAATTTAAAAAAAATTTCAAAAAAAAAATTTCAAAAAAAAAAATTTTCAAAAAAAAAATTTCAAAAAAATTTTCGAAAAAAAAATTTTCAAGAAAAAAAAATTAAAAAAAAAATTTAAAAAAATTCAGAAAAAATTTCAAAAAAAAAATCCGAAAAAAAATTTCAAAAAAAAAAATTTAAAAAAAAAATTTTCAAAAAAAAAAGTTTAAAAAAAATTTCAAAAAAAATTTCAAAAAAATTTTCGAAAAAAAATGAAAAAAAAAATTTAAAAAAAATTGAAAAAAAATTCGAAAAAAAAATTTTCGAAAAAAAATTTCAAAAAAAAAAAATTTCAAAAAAAAATTTAAAAAAAAAAAAAATTTTAAAAAAAAATTTAAAAAAAAATTTTAAAAAAAAATTCGAAAAAAAATTTCAAAAAAATTTTCGAAAAAAAAAATTTCAAAAAAAAAATTTTCAAAAAAAAGATTTAAAAAAAATTTCAAAAAAAAAATTTTCAAAAATTTAAAAAAAATTGCAAAAAAAAATTCGAAAAAAAATTCGAAAAAAAAATTTCAAAAAAAAAAAATTCAAAAAAAATTTCAAAAAAATTTTCAAAAAAAAAAATAAAAAAAAAATTTCAAAAAAATTTTCGAAAAAAAAATGAAAAAAAAAAATTTAAAAAAAATTGAAAAAAAATTCGAAAAAAAAAATTTTCGAAAAAAAAATTTCAAAAAAAAAAAATTTTCAAAAAAAAATTTAAAAAAAAATTTCAAAAAAAAAAATTTCAAAAAAAATTTCAAAAAAAAAATTCAAAAAAAATTTAAAAAAAATTCAAAAAAAAATTTTCAAAAAAAATTTTTAAAAAAATAAAAAAAAAATTTAAAAAAAAAAAATTTAAAAAAAATTTCAAAAAAAAAAATTTCAAAAAAAAAAATTTTCAAAAAAAAAATTTCAAAAAAATTTTCGAAAAAAAAAATTTCAAAAAAAAAATTTTCAAAAAAAAAAATTTCAAAAAAAATTTTAAAAAAAATTGAAAAAAAATTTAAAAAAAAAAAATTTTCAAAAAAAAAATTTCAAAAAAATTTTCGAAAAAAAAAATTCAAAAAAAATTTAAAAAAAATTCAAAAAAAAATTTAAAAAATAATTTTAAAAAACTCAGAAAAAATTTCAAAAAAAAAATCCGAAAAAAAATTTCAAAAAAAAAAAATTCAAAAAAAAAATTTTCAAAAAAAAATTTCAAAAAAATTTTAAAAAAATTTTTGAAAAAAATTCGAAAAAAAATTTCAAAAAAAAAATTTCAAAAAAATTTTCGAAAAAAAAATTTTCAAGAAAAAAAAATTAAAAAAAAAATTTAAAAAAATTCAGAAAAAATTTCAAAAAAAAAATCCGAAAAAAAATTTCAAAAAAAAAAATTTAAAAAAAAAAATTTCAAAAAAAAAAGTTTAAAAAAAATTTCAAAAAAAATTTCAAAAAAATTTTCGAAAAAAAATGAAAAAAAAAATTTAAAAAAAATTGAAAAAAAATTCGAAAAAAAAATTTTCGAAAAAAAAATTTCAAAAAAAAAAAATTTCAAAAAAAAATTAAAAAAAAAAAAAAATTTTAAAAAAAAATTTAAAAAAAAATTTTAAAAAAAAATTCGAAAAAAAATTTCAAAAAAATTTTCGAAAAAAAAAATTTCAAAAAAAAAATTTTCAAAAAAAAGATTTAAAAAAAATTTCAAAAAAAAAATTTTCAAAAATTTAAAAAAAATTGCAAAAAAAAATTCGAAAAAAAATTCGAAAAAAAAATTTCAAAAAAAAAAAATTCAAAAAAAATTTCAAAAAAATTTTCAAAAAAAAAAATAAAAAAAAAAATTTCAAAAAAATTTTCGTAAAAAAAAAATTTCAAAAAAAAAATTTTCAAGAAAAAAAAATTAAAAAAAAAATTTAAAAAAATTCAGAAAAAATTAAAAAAAAAAAATTCGAAAAAAAATTTCGAAAAAAAAATTTCAAAAAAAAAAAATTCAAAAAAAATTTCAAAAAAATTTTCGAAAAAAAAATGAAAAAAAAAATTTAAAAAAAATTGAAAAAAAATTCGAAAAAAAAAATTTTCGAAAAAAAAATTTCAAAAAAAAAAAATTTTCAAAAAAAAATTTAAAAAAAAATTTCAAAAAAAAAAATTTCAAAAAAAATTTCAAAAAAAAAATTCAAAAAAAATTTAAAAAAAATTCAAAAAAAAATTTTCAAAAAAAATTTTTAAAAAAATAAAAAAAAAAATTTAAAAAAAATTTCAAAAAAAAAATTTCAAAAAAAAAAATTTTCAAAAAAAAAATTTCAAAAAAATTTTCGAAAAAAAAATTTCAAAAAAAAAATTTTCAAAAAAAAAAATTTCAAAAAAAATTTTAAAAAAAATTGAAAAAAAATTTAAAAAAAAAAAATTTTCAAAAAAAAAATTTCAAAAAAATTTTCGAAAAAAAAAATTCAAAAAAAATTTTAAAAAAATTCAAAAAAAAATTTAAAAAATAATTTTAAAAAACTCAGAAAAAATTTCAAAAAAAAAATCCGAAAAAAAATTTCAAAAAAAAAAATTTCAAAAAAAAAATTTTCAAAAAAAAATTTCAAAAAAATTTTAAAAAAATTTTTGAAAAAAATTCGAAAAAAAATTTCAAAAAAATTTTCGAAAAAAAAAAATTTTCAAAAAAAAGATTTAAAAAAAATTTCAAAAAAAAAATTTTCAAAAATTTTAAAAAAATTTCAAAAAAATGAAAAAAAAATGAATTCGAAAAAAAAATTTTCAAAAAAAAATTTTAAAGAAAAATTTAAAAAAAAATTGAAAAAAAAATTTTCGAAAAAATAAATTTTAAAAAAAATTGAAAAAAAAAATTGAAAAAAATTTCAAAAAAAAAAATAAAAAAAAATTTAAAAGAAATTTGAAAAAAAAAATTCGAAAAAAAATTTCGAAAAAAAAATTTCAAAAAAAAAAAATTCAAAAAAAATTTCAAAAAAATTTTCGAAAAAAAAATTTCAAAAAAAAAAAATTCAAAAAAAATTTCAAAAAAATTTTCAAAAAAAAAATAAAAAAAAAAAAATTCAAAAAATAAAATTTCAAAAAAATTTAAAAAAAAAAATTTTCAAAAAAAAAATTTCAAAAAAATTTTCGAAAAAAAAAAATTGAAAAAAAAAATTCGAAAAAAAAATTTTCAAGAAAAAAAAATTAAAAAAAAAATTTAAAAAAATTCAGAAAAAATTTCAAAAAAAATTTCGAAAAAAAAAATTATAAAAAAAAAAATTTCAAAAAAAAAATTTTCAAAAAAAAAAGTTTAAAAAAAATTTCAAAAAAATTTTCGAAAAAAAAATGAAAAAAAAAATTTTAAAAAAAATTGAAAAAAAATTCGAAAAAAAAATTTTCGAAAAAAAAATTTCAAAAAAAAAAATTTTCAAAAAAAAATTAAAAAAAAAATTTTAAAAAAAAATTCGAAAAAAAATTTCAAAAAAATTTTCAAAAAAAAAATTTTCAAAAAAAAGATTTAAAAAAAATTTCAAAAAAAAGAATTTCAAAAATTTAAAAAAAATTGCAAAAAAAATGAAAAAAAAAAATTTAAAAAAAAATTGAAAAAAAAAATCGAAAAAAAAAATTTCAAAAAAAATTTCAAAAAAAAAAATTAAAAAAAAAAATTTAAAAAAAAAATTTTCAAGAAAAAAAAATAAAAAAAAAAATTTAAAAAAATTCAGAAAAAATTTCAAAAAAAAAATCCGAAAAAAAATTTCAAAAAAAAAAATTTCAAAAAAAAATTTTCAAAAAAAAAAGTTTAAAAAAAAATTTCAAAAAAAATTTCAAAAAAATTTTCGAAAAAAAAATGAAAAAAAAAATTTAAAAAAAATTGAAAAAAAATTCGAAAAAAAAATTTTCGAAAAAAAAATTTCAAAAAAAAAAAATTTTCAAAAAAAAATTTAAAAAAAAATTTAAAAAAAAAATTCGAAAAAAAATTTCAAAAAAATTTTCGAAAAAAAAAATTTCAAAAAAAAAAATTTTCAAAAAAAAGATTTAAAAAATTTTCAAAAAAAAAAATTAAAAAAAAAATTTCAAAAAAATTTTCGAAAAAAAAAATTTCAAAAAAAAAATTTTCAAGAAAAAAAAATTTTAAAAAATTCAGAAAAAATTTCAAAAAAAATTTCAAAAAAAAATGAAAAAAAAATTTTAAAAAAAATTGAAAAAAAAATTCGAAAAAAAAATTTTCAAAAAAAAATTAAAAAAAAAATTTAAAAAAAAATTGAAAAAAAAAATTTTCGAAAAATAAATTTTAAAAAAAATTGAAAAAAAAATTTCAAAAAAATTTTCGTAAAAAAAAAATTTCAAAAAAAAATTTTCAAGAAAAAAAAATTTAAAAAAAAATTTAAAAAAATTCAGAAAAAATTAAAAAAAAAAAATTCGAAAAAAAATTTCGAAAAAAAAATTTCAAAAAAAAAAAATTCAAAAAAAATTTCAAAAAAATTTTCGAAAAAAAAATGAAAAAAAAAAATTTAAAAAAAATTGAAAAAAAATTCGAAAAAAAAAATTTTCGAAAAAAAAATTTCAAAAAAAAAAAATTTTCAAAAAAAAATTTTAAAAAAAATTTCAAAAAAAAAAATTTCAAAAAAAATTTCAAAAAAAAAATTCAAAAAAAATTTAAAAAAAATTCAAAAAAAAATTTTCAAAAAAAATTTTTAAAAAAATAAAAAAAAAATTTAAAAAAAAAAAATTTAAAAAAAATTTCAAAAAAAAAAATTTCAAAAAAAAAAATTTTCAAAAAAAAAATTTCAAAAAAATTTTCGAAAAAAAAAATTTCAAAAAAAAAATTTTCAAAAAAAAAAATTTCAAAAAAAATTTAAAAAAAATTGAAAAAAAATTTAAAAAAAAAAAATTTTCAAAAAAAAAATTTCAAAAAAATTTTCGAAAAAAAAAATTCAAAAAAAATTTAAAAAAAATTCAAAAAAAAATTTAAAAAATAATTTTAAAAAACTCAGAAAAAATTTCAAAAAAAAAATCCGAAAAAAAATTTCAAAAAAAAAAAATTCAAAAAAAAAATTTTCAAAAAAAAATTTCAAAAAAATTTTAAAAAAATTTTTGAAAAAAATTCGAAAAAAAATTTCAAAAAAAAAATTTCAAAAAAATTTTCGAAAAAAAAATTTTCAAGAAAAAAAAATTAAAAAAAAAATTTAAAAAAATTCAGAAAAAATTTCAAAAAAAAAATCCGAAAAAAAATTTCAAAAAAAAAAATTTAAAAAAAAAATTTTCAAAAAAAAAAGTTTAAAAAAAATTTCAAAAAAAATTTCAAAAAAATTTTCGAAAAAAAATGAAAAAAAAAATTTAAAAAAAATTGAAAAAAAATTCGAAAAAAAAATTTTCGAAAAAAAAATTTCAAAAAAAAAAAATTTCAAAAAAAAATTAAAAAAAAAAAAAAATTTTAAAAAAAAATTTAAAAAAAAATTTTAAAAAAAAATTCGAAAAAAAATTTCAAAAAAATTTTCGAAAAAAAAAATTTCAAAAAAAAAATTTTCAAAAAAAAGATTTAAAAAAAATTTCAAAAAAAAAATTTTCAAAAATTTAAAAAAAATTGCAAAAAAAAATTCGAAAAAAAATTCGAAAAAAAAATTTCAAAAAAAAAAATTCAAAAAAAATTTCAAAAAAATTTTCAAAAAAAAAAATAAAAAAAAAAATTTCAAAAAAATTTTCGTAAAAAAAAAATTTCAAAAAAAAAATTTTCAAGAAAAAAAAATTAAAAAAAAAATTTAAAAAAATTCAGAAAAAATTAAAAAAAAAAAATTCGAAAAAAAATTTCGAAAAAAAAATTTCAAAAAAAAAAAATTCAAAAAAAATTTCAAAAAAATTTTCGAAAAAAAAATGAAAAAAAAAATTTAAAAAAAATTGAAAAAAAATTCGAAAAAAAAAATTTTCGAAAAAAAAATTTCAAAAAAAAAAAATTTTCAAAAAAAAATTTAAAAAAAAATTTCAAAAAAAAAAATTTCAAAAAAAATTTCAAAAAAAAAATTCAAAAAAAATTTAAAAAAAATTCAAAAAAAAATTTTCAAAAAAAATTTTTAAAAAAATAAAAAAAAAAATTTAAAAAAAAAAATTTAAAAAAAATTTCAAAAAAAAAAATTTCAAAAAAAAAAATTTTCAAAAAAAAAATTTCAAAAAAATTTTCGAAAAAAAAATTTCAAAAAAAAAATTTTCAAAAAAAAAAATTTCAAAAAAAATTTTAAAAAAAATTGAAAAAAAATTAAAAAAAAAAAAATTTTCAAAAAAAAAATTTCAAAAAAATTTTCGAAAAAAAAAATTCAAAAAAAATTTAAAAAAAATTCAAAAAAAAATTAAAAAAATAATTTTAAAAAACTCAGAAAAAATTTCAAAAAAAAAATCCGAAAAAAAATTTCAAAAAAAAAAATTTCAAAAAAAAAATTTTCAAAAAAAAATTTCAAAAAAATTTTAAAAAAATTTTTGAAAAAAATTCGAAAAAAAATTTCAAAAAAATTTTCGAAAAAAAAAAATTTTCAAAAAAAAGATTTAAAAAAAATTTCAAAAAAAAAATTTTCAAAAATTTTAAAAAAATTTCAAAAAAATGAAAAAAAAATGAATTCGAAAAAAAAATTTTCAAAAAAAAATTTTAAAGAAAAATTTAAAAAAAAATTGAAAAAAAAATTTTCGAAAAAATAAATTTTAAAAAAAATTGAAAAAAAAAATTCAAAAAAATTTCAAAAAAAAAAATAAAAAAAAATTTAAAAGAAAATTGAAAAAAAAAATTCGAAAAAAAATTTCGAAAAAAAAATTTCAAAAAAAAAAAATTCAAAAAAAATTTCAAAAAAATTTTCGAAAAAAAAATTTCAAAAAAAAAAAATTCAAAAAAAATTTCAAAAAAATTTTCAAAAAAAAAATAAAAAAAAAAAAATTCAAAAAATAAAATTTCAAAAAAATTTAAAAAAAAAAATTTTCAAAAAAAAAATTTCAAAAAAATTTTCGAAAAAAAAAAATTGAAAAAAAAAATTCGAAAAAAAAATTTTCAAGAAAAAAAAATTAAAAAAAAAATTTAAAAAAATTCAGAAAAAATTTCAAAAAAAATTTCGAAAAAAAAAATTATAAAAAAAAAAATTTCAAAAAAAAAATTTTCAAAAAAAAAAGTTTAAAAAAAATTTCAAAAAAATTTTCGAAAAAAAAATGAAAAAAAAAATTTTAAAAAAAATTGAAAAAAAATTCGAAAAAAAAATTTTCGAAAAAAAAATTTCAAAAAAAAAAATTTTCAAAAAAAAATTAAAAAAAAAAATTTAAAAAAAAATTCGAAAAAAAATTTCAAAAAAATTTTCAAAAAAAAAATTTTCAAAAAAAAGATTTAAAAAAAATTTCAAAAAAAAGAATTTCAAAAATTTAAAAAAAATTGCAAAAAAAATGAAAAAAAAAAATTTAAAAAAAAATTGAAAAAAAAAATCGAAAAAAAAAATTTCAAAAAAAATTTCAAAAAAAAAAATTAAAAAAAAAAATTTAAAAAAAAAATTTTCAAGAAAAAAAAATAAAAAAAAAAATTTAAAAAAATTCAGAAAAAATTTCAAAAAAAAATCCGAAAAAAAATTTCAAAAAAAAAAATTTCAAAAAAAAATTTTCAAAAAAAAAAGTTTAAAAAAAAATTTCAAAAAAAATTTCAAAAAAATTTTCGAAAAAAAAATGAAAAAAAAAAATTTAAAAAAAATTGAAAAAAAATTCGAAAAAAAAATTTTCGAAAAAAAAATTTCAAAAAAAAAAAATTTTCAAAAAAAAATTTAAAAAAAAATTTAAAAAAAAAATTCGAAAAAAAATTTCAAAAAAATTTTCGAAAAAAAAAATTTCAAAAAAAAAATTTTCAAAAAAAAGATTTAAAAAATTTTCAAAAAAAAAAATTAAAAAAAAAATTTCAAAAAAATTTTCGAAAAAAAAAATTTCAAAAAAAAAATTTTCAAGAAAAAAAAATTTTAAAAAATTCAGAAAAAATTTCAAAAAAAAATTCAAAAAAAAATGAAAAAAAAATTTAAAAAAAAATTGAAAAAAAAATTCGAAAAAAAAATTTTCAAAAAAAAATTTAAAAAAAAATTTAAAAAAAAATTGAAAAAAAAAATTTTCGAAAAATAAATTTTAAAAAAAATTGAAAAAAAAAATTCAAAAAAATTTCAAAAAAAAAATAAAAAAAAAATTTAAAAAAATTTTTCGAAAAATAAAATTGAAAAAAAAAATTCTAAAAAAAAATTTTCAAGAAAAAAAAATTTAAAAAAAAATTTAAAAAAATTCAGAAAAAATTTCAAAAAAATTTTCGAAAAAAAAATGAAAAAAAAAATTTAAAAAAAAATTGAAAAAAAATTCGAAAAAAAAATTTTCAAAAATTTAAAAAAAATTGCAAAAAAAAATTCGAAAAAAAATTCGAAAAAAAAATTTCAAAAAAAAAAAATTCAAAAAAAATTTCAAAAAAATTTTCAAAAAAAAAAATTAAAAAAAAAATTTCAAAAATATTTTCGTAAAAAAAATTTCAAAAAAAAAATTTTCAAGAAAAAAAAATTAAAAAAAAAATTTAAAAAAATTCAGAAAAAATTTCAAAAAAAAAATCCGAAAAAAAATTTCAAAAAAAAAAATTTCAAAAAAAAAATTTTCAAAAAAAAAAGTTTAAAAAAAATTTCAAAAAAAATTTCAAAAAAATTTTCGAAAAAAAAATGAAAAAAAAAAATTTAAAAAAAATTGAAAAAAAATTCGAAAAAAAAATTTTCGAAAAAAAAATTTAAAAAAAAAAAATTTTCAAAAAAAAATTAAAAAAAAAAAAAAATTTCAAAAAAAAATTTAAAAAAAAATTTTAAAAAAAAATTCGAAAAAAAATTTCAAAAAAATTTTCGAAAAAAAAAATTTCAAAAAAAAAATTTTCAAAAAAAAGATTTAAAAAAAATTTCAAAAAAAAAATTTTCAAAAATTTAAAAAAAATTGCAAAAAAAATTCGAAAAAAAATTCGAAAAAAAAATTTCAAAAAAAAAAAATTCAAAAAAAATTTCAAAAAAATTTTCAAAAAAAAAAATTAAAAAAAAAATTTCAAAAAAATTTTCGTAAAAAAAAAATTTCAAAAAAAAAATTTTCAAGAAAAAAAAATTAAAAAAAAAATTTAAAAAAATTCAGAAAAAATTTCAAAAAAAAAATCCGAAAAAAAATTTCAAAAAAAAAAATTTCAAAAAAAAAATTTTTCAAAAAAAAAGTTTCAAAAAAATTTTCGAAAAAAAAAATTGAAAAAAAAAATTCGAAAAAAAAATTTTCAGAAAAAAAAATTTCAAAAAAAATTTAAAAAAAAATTGAAAAAAAATTTCAAAAAAAAAAATTTCAAAAAAAAAATTTTCAAAAAAAAAATTTCAAAAAAATTTTCGAAAAAAAAAATTGAAAAAAAAAATTCGAAAAAAAAATTTTCAAGAAAAAAAAATTTAAAAAAAAATTAAAAAAAATTCAGAAAAAATTTCAAAAAAAAAATCCGAAAAAAAATTTCAAAAAAAAAATTTCAAAAAAAAATTTTCAAAAAAAAGATTTAAAAAAAATTTCAAAAAAAAAATTTTCAAAAATTAAAAAAAAATTGCAAAAAAAAATTCGAAAAAAAATTTCGAAAAAAAAATTTCAAAAAAAAAAATTTTCAAAAAAAAGATTTAAAAAAAATTTCAAAAAAAAAATTTTCAAAAATTTAAAAAAAAATTCGAAAAAAAATTTCGAAAAAAAAATTTCGAAAAAAAAAATTTTCAAAAAAAATTTTCAAAAAAAAATTTCAAAAAAAATTTTAAAAAAATTTTTTAAAAAAATTCGAAAAAAAATTTCAAAAAAATTTTCGAAAAAAAAAATTTCAAAAAAAAAAATTTCAAAAAAAAAATTTTCAAAAAAAAGATTTAAAAAAAATTTCAAAAAAAAAATTTTCAAAAATTTAAAAAAATTGCAAAAAAAAATTCGAAAAAAAATTTCGAAAAAAAAATTTCAAAAAAAAAAATTTTAAAAAAAATTTTAAAAAATTTCAAAAAAATTTTCGAAAAAAAAATTTCAAAAAAAAAATTTTCAAAAAAAAAATTTTCAAAAAAAAATTTCAAAAAAAATTTTAAAAAAAATTTTTAAAAAAATTCGAAAAAAAATTTCAAAAAAATTTTCGAAAAAAAAAATTTTCAAAAAAAAGATTTAAAAAAAATTTCAAAAAAAAAATTTTCAAAAATTTAAAAAAAATTGCAAAAAAAAATTCGAAAAAAAATTTCGAAAAAAAAATTTCAAAAAAAAAAATTTAAAAAAAAATTTAAAAAAATTCAGAAAAAATTTCAAAAAAATTTTCGAAAAAAAAATGAAAAAAAAAATTTAAAAAAAAATTGAAAAAAAATTCGAAAAAAAAATTTTCGAAAAAAAAATTTCAAAAAAAAAAATATTCAAAAAAAAATTTCAAAAAAATTTTCAAAAAAAAAAATTTCAAAAAAAATTTCAAAAAAAAAAATTCAAAAAAAATTAAAAAAAAATTCAAAAAAAAATTTTCAAAAAAAATTTTTAAAAAAATATAAAAAAATTAAAAAAAAAAAATTTAAAAAAAATTTCAAAAAAAAAAATTTCAAAAAAAAAAATTTTCAAAAAAAAAATTTCAAAAAAATTTTCGAAAAAAAAATTTTCAAGAAAAAAAAATTAAAAAAAAAATTTAAAAAAATTCAGAAAAAATTTCAAAAAAAAAATCCGAAAAAAAATTTCAAAAAAAAAAATTTAAAAAAAAAATTTTCAAAAAAAAAAGTTTAAAAAAAATTTCAAAAAAAATTTCAAAAAAATTTTCGAAAAAAAAATGAAAAAAAAAATTTAAAAAAAATTGAAAAAAAATTCGAAAAAAAATTTTCGAAAAAAAAATTTCAAAAAAAAAAATTTTCAAAAAAAAATTTAAAAAAAAATTTAAAAAAAAAATTCGAAAAAAAATTTCAAAAAAATTTTCGAAAAAAAAAATTTCAAAAAAAAAAATTTTCAAAAAAAAGATTTAAAAAATTTTCAAAAAAAAAAATTAAAAAAAAAATTTCAAAAAAATTTTCGAAAAAAAAAATTTCAAAAAAAAAATTTTCAAGAAAAAAAAAATTTAAAAAATTCAGAAAAAATTTCAAAAAAAATTTCAAAAAAAAATGAAAAAAAAATTTTAAAAAAAATTGAAAAAAAAATTCGAAAAAAAAATTTTCAAAAAAAAATTTTAAAAAAAAATAAAAAAAAAATTGAAAAAAAAAATTTTCGAAAAATAAATTTAAAAAAAAATTCAAAAAAAAAATTCAAAAAAATTTTTAAAAAAAAATAAAAAAAAAATTTAAAAAAAATTTTCGAAAAAAAAAATTGAAAAAAAAAATTCTAAAAAAAAATTTTCAAGAAAAAAAAAATTTAAAAAAAAATTTAAAAAAATTCAGAAAAAATTTCAAAAAAATTTTCGAAAAAAAAATGAAAAAAAAAATTTTAAAAAAAATTGAAAAAAAATTCGAAAAAAAAATTTTCGAAAAAAAAATTTCAAAAAAAAAAATTTTTCAAAAAAAAATTTCAAAAAAATTTTCAAAAAAAAAAATTTCAAAAAAAATTTCAAAAAAAAAAATTCAAAAAAAATTTTAAAAAAATTCAAAAAAAAATTTTCAAAAAAAATTTTTAAAAAAATAAAAAAAAAAATAAAAAAAAAAAATTTAAAAAAATTTCAAAAAAAAAAATTTCAAAAAAAAAAATTTTCAAAAAAAAATTTCAAAAAAATTTTCAAAAAAAAAAATTTCAAAAAAAATTTCAAAAAAAAAAATTCAAAAAAAATTTTAAAAAAATTCAAAAAAAAATTTTCAAAAAAAATTTTTAAAAAAATAAAAAAAAAAAAAAAAAAAAAAAATTTAAAAAAAATTTCAAAAAAAAAAAATTCAAAAAAAAAAATTTTCAAAAATTTAAAAAAAATTGCAAAAAAAATGAAAAAAAAAAAATTTAAAAAAAAATTGAAAAAAAAATTTTCGAAAAAAAAATTTCAAAAAAAAAAATTTTCAAAAAAAAATTTCAAAAAAATTTTCAAAAAAAATTTCAAAAAAAAAAATTCAAAAAAAATTTTAAAAAAATTCAAAAAAAAATTTTCAAAAAAATTTTTTAAAAAAATAAAAAAAAAAATTAAAAAAAAAAAATTTAAAAAAAATTTCAAAAAAAAAAATTTCAAAAAAAAAATTTCAAAAAAATTTTCGAAAAAAAAAATTTCAAAAAAAAAATTTTCAAAAAAAAAAATTTCAAAAAAAATTTAAAAAAAAATTGAAAGATGAATTCGAAAAAAAAATTTTCAAAAAAAAATTTAAAAAAAAAATTTAAAAAAAAATTGAAAAAAAAATTCGAAAAAAAATTTCGAAAAAAAAATTTCAAAAAAAAAAATTCAAAAAAAATTTCAAAAAAAATTTCAAAAAAAAAAATTAAAAAAAAAAAATTCAAAAAAAAAAAATCAAAAAAAATTTCAAAAAAAAAATTTTCAAAAAAAAAATTTCAAAAAAATTTTCGAAAAAAAAAAATTGAAAAAAAAAATTGGAAAAAAAAATTTTCAAGAGAAAAAAATTTAAAAAAAAATTTAAAAAAATTCAGAAAAAATTTCAAAAAAAAAATCCGAAAAAAAATTTCAAAAAAAAAATTTCAAAAAAAAAATTTCAAAAAAAAAATTTTCAAAAAAAAAAGTTTAAAAAAAATTTAAAAAAAAATTTCAAAAAAATTTTCGAAAAAAAAATGAAAAAAAAAATTTAAAAAAAATTGAAAAAAAATTCGAAAAAAAAATTTTCGAAAAAAAAATTTCAAAAAAAAAAATTTTCAAAAAAAAATTTAAAAAAAAAAAAATTTTCAAAAAAAAATTTTAAAAAAAATTTTAAAAAAAAATTCGAAAAAAAATTTCAAAAAAATTTTCGAAAAAAAAAATTTCAAAAAAAAAATTTTCAAAAAAAAGATTTAAAAAAAATTTCAAAAAAAAAATTTTCAAAAATTTAAAAAAAATTGCAAAAAAAAATTCGAAAAAAAATTCGAAAAAAAAATTTCAAAAAAAAAAAATTTAAAAAAAATTTCAAAAAAAAAAATTTCAAAAAAAAAAATTTTCAAAAAAAAATTTCAAAAAAATTTTCAAAAAAAAAAATTTCAAAAAAAATTTCAAAAAAAAATTTTCGAAAAATAAATTTTTAAAAAAATTGAAAAAAAAAATTCAAAAAAATTTCAAAAAAAAAAATAAAAAAAAAAATTTAAAAAAATTTTTCGAAAAATAAAATTGAAAAAAAAAATTCTAAAAAAAAATTTTCAAGAAAAAAAAATTTAAAAAAAAATTTAAAAAAATTCAGAAAAAATTTCAAAAAAATTTTCGAAAAAAAAATGAAAAAAAAAATTTAAAAAAAAATTGAAAAAAAATTCGAAAAAAAAATTTTCAAAAATTTAAAAAAAATTGCAAAAAAAAATTCGAAAAAAAATTCGAAAAAAAAATTTCAAAAAAAAAAAATTCAAAAAAAATTTCAAAAAAATTTTCAAAAAAAAAAATTAAAAAAAAAATTTCAAAAAAATTTTCGTAAAAAAAATTTCAAAAAAAAAATTTTCAAGAAAAAAAAATTAAAAAAAAAATTTAAAAAAATTCAGAAAAAATTTCAAAAAAAAAATCCGAAAAAAAATTTCAAAAAAAAAAATTTCAAAAAAAAAATTTTCAAAAAAAAAAGTTTAAAAAAAAATTTCAAAAAAAATTTCAAAAAAATTTTCGAAAAAAAAATGAAAAAAAAAATTGAAAAAAAATTCGAAAAAAAAATTTTCGAAAAAAAAATTTCAAAAAAAAAATTTTCAAAAAAAAATTAAAAAAAAAAAAAAATTTCAAAAAAAATTTTAAAAAAAAATTCGAAAAAAAATTTCAAAAAAATTTTCGAAAAAAAAAATTTCAAAAAAAAAATTTTCAAAAAAAAGATTTAAAAAAAATTTCAAAAAAAAAATTTTCAAAAATTTAAAAAAAATTGCAAAAAAAATTCGAAAAAAAATTCGAAAAAAAAATTTCAAAAAAAAAAAATTCAAAAAAAATTTCAAAAAAATTTTCAAAAAAAAAAATTAAAAAAAAAATTTCAAAAAAATTTTCGTAAAAAAAAAATTTCAAAAAAAAAATTTTCAAGAAAAAAAAATTAAAAAAAAAATTTAAAAAAATTCAGAAAAAATTTCAAAAAAAAAATCCGAAAAAAAATTTCAAAAAAAAAAATTTCAAAAAAAAAATTTTTCAAAAAAAAAGTTTCAAAAAAATTTTCGAAAAAAAAAATTGAAAAAAAAAATTCGAAAAAAAAATTTTCAGAAAAAAAAATTTCAAAAAAAATTAAAAAAAAAATTGAAAAAAAATTTCAAAAAAAAAAATTTCAAAAAAAAAATTTTCAAAAAAAAAATTTCAAAAAAATTTTCGAAAAAAAAAATTGAAAAAAAAAATTCGAAAAAAAAATTTTCAAGAAAAAAAAATTTTAAAAAAAATTAAAAAAAATTCAGAAAAAATTTCAAAAAAAAAATCCGAAAAAAAATTTCAAAAAAAAAATTTCAAAAAAAAATTTTCAAAAAAAAGATTTAAAAAAAATTTCAAAAAAAAAATTTTCAAAAATTTAAAAAAATTGCAAAAAAAAATTCGAAAAAAAATTTCGAAAAAAAAATTTCAAAAAAAAAAATTTTAAAAAAAATTTTAAAAAATTTCAAAAAAATTTTCGAAAAAAAAATTTCAAAAAAAAAATTTTCAAAAAAAAAATTTTCAAAAAAAAATTTCAAAAAAAATTTTAAAAAAAATTTTTAAAAAAATTCGAAAAAAAATTTCAAAAAAATTTTCCAAAAAAAAAATTTTCAAAAAAAATATTTAAAAAAAATTTCAAAAAAAAAATTTTCAAAAATTTAAAAAAAATTGCAAAAAAAAATTCGAAAAAAAATTTCGAAAAAAAAATTTCAAAAAAAAAAATTTAAAAAAAAATTTAAAAAAATTCAGAAAAAATTTCAAAAAAATTTTCGAAAAAAAAATGAAAAAAAAAAATTTAAAAAAAAATTGAAAAAAAATTCGAAAAAAAAATTTTCGAAAAAAAAATTTCAAAAAAAAAAATTTCAAAAAAAATTTCAAAAAAAAAAATTCAAAAAAAATTAAAAAAAAATTCAAAAAAAAATTTTCAAAAAAAATTTTTAAAAAAATATAAAAAAATTAAAAAAAAAAAATTTAAAAAAAATTTCAAAAAAAAAAATTTCAAAAAAAAAAATTTTCAAAAAAAAAATTTCAAAAAAATTTTCGAAAAAAAAATTTTCAAGAAAAAAAAATTAAAAAAAAAATTTAAAAAAATTCAGAAAAAATTTCAAAAAAAAAATCCGAAAAAAAATTTCAAAAAAAAAAATTTAAAAAAAAAATTTTCAAAAAAAAAAGTTTAAAAAAAATTTCAAAAAAAATTTCAAAAAAATTTTCGAAAAAAAAATGAAAAAAAAAATTTAAAAAAAATTGAAAAAAAATTCGAAAAAAAAATTTTCGAAAAAAAAATTTCAAAAAAAAAAATTTTCAAAAAAAAATTTAAAAAAAAATTTAAAAAAAAAATTCGAAAAAAAATTTCAAAAAAATTTTCGAAAAAAAAAATTTCAAAAAAAAAAATTTTCAAAAAAAAGATTTAAAAAATTTTCAAAAAAAAAAATTAAAAAAAAAATTTCAAAAAAATTTTCGAAAAAAAAAATTTCAAAAAAAAAATTTTCAAGAAAAAAAAATTTTAAAAAATTCAGAAAAAATTTCAAAAAAAATTTCAAAAAAAAATGAAAAAAAAAATTTTAAAAAAAATTGAAAAAAAAATTCGAAAAAAAAATTTTCAAAAAAAAATTTAAAAAAAAATTAAAAAAAAAATTGAAAAAAAAAATTTTCGAAAAATAAATTTTAAAAAAAATTGAAAAAAAAAATTCAAAAAAATTAAAAAAAAAAATAAAAAAAAAATTTAAAAAAAATTTTCGAAAAAAAAAATTGAAAAAAAAAATTCTAAAAAAAAATTTTCAAGAAAAAAAAAATTTAAAAAAAAATTTAAAAAAATTCAGAAAAAATTTCAAAAAAATTTTCGAAAAAAAAATGAAAAAAAAAATTTTAAAAAAAATTGAAAAAAAATTCGAAAAAAAAATTTTCGAAAAAAAAATTTCAAAAAAAAAAATTTTTCAAAAAAAAATTTCAAAAAAATTTTCAAAAAAAAAAATTTCAAAAAAAATTTCAAAAAAAAAAATTCAAAAAAAATTTTAAAAAAATTCAAAAAAAAATTTTCAAAAAAAATTTTTAAAAAAATAAAAAAAAAAATAAAAAAAAAAATTTAAAAAAATTTCAAAAAAAAAAATTTCAAAAAAAAAAATTTTCAAAAAAAAATTTCAAAAAAATTTTCAAAAAAAAAAATTTCAAAAAAAATTTCAAAAAAAAAAATTCAAAAAAAATTTTAAAAAAATTCAAAAAAAAATTTTCAAAAAAAATTTTTAAAAAAATAAAAAAAAAAATAAAAAAAAAAAATTTAAAAAAAATTTCAAAAAAAAAAATTCAAAAAAAAAAATTTTCAAAAATTTAAAAAAAATTGCAAAAAAAATGAAAAAAAAAAATTTAAAAAAAAATTGAAAAAAAAATTTTCGAAAAAAAAATTTCAAAAAAAAAAATTTTCAAAAAAAAATTTCAAAAAAATTTTCAAAAAAAATTTCAAAAAAAAAAATTCAAAAAAAATTTTAAAAAAATTCAAA
The DNA here is from genome assembly GCA_944452925.2 of Chrysolina oricalcia. Lineage (NCBI taxonomy): Eukaryota > Metazoa > Arthropoda > Insecta > Coleoptera > Chrysomelidae > Chrysolina > Chrysolina oricalcia. The sequence continues at coordinate 31,370,475 of OX101823.2, read as the reverse complement.
AAAAAATTTTCAAAAAAAATTTTTAAAAAAATAAAAAAAAAAATTAAAAAAAAAAAAATTTAAAAAAAATTTCAAAAAAAAAAATTTCAAAAAAAAAATTTCAAAAAAATTTTCGAAAAAAAAAATTTCAAAAAAAAAATTTTCAAAAAAAAAAATTTCAAAAAAAATTTAAAAAAAAATTTCAAAAAAAATTTAAAAAAAAATGAAAAAAAAATTTTAAAAAAAATTGAAAGATGAATTCGAAAAAAAAATTTTCAAAAAAAAATTTAAAAAAAAAATTTAAAAAAAAATTGAAAAAAAAATTCGAAAAAAAATTTCGAAAAAAAAATTTCAAAAAAAAAAATTCAAAAAAAATTTCAAAAAAAATTTCAAAAAAAAAAATTAAAAAAAAAAAATTCAAAAAAAAAAATCAAAAAAAATTTCAAAAAAAAAATTTTCAAAAAAAAAATTTCAAAAAAATTTTCGAAAAAAAAAAATTGAAAAAAAAAATTGGAAAAAAAAATTTTCAAGAAAAAAAAATTTAAAAAAAAATTTAAAAAAATTCAGAAAAAATTTCAAAAAAAAAATCCGAAAAAAAATTTCAAAAAAAAAATTTCAAAAAAAAAATTTCAAAAAAAAAATTTTCAAAAAAAAAAGTTTAAAAAAAATTTTAAAAAAAATTTCAAAAAAATTTTCGAAAAAAAAATGAAAAAAAAAAATTTAAAAAAAATTGAAAAAAAATTCGAAAAAAAAATTTTCGAAAAAAAAATTTCAAAAAAAAAAATTTTCAAAAAAAAATTTTAAAAAAAAAAAATTTTCAAAAAAAAATTTTAAAAAAAATTTAAAAAAAAAAATCGAAAAAAAATTTCAAAAAAATTTTCGAAAAAAAAAATTTCAAAAAAAAAATTTTCAAAAAAAAGATTTAAAAAAAATTTCAAAAAAAAAATTTTCAAAAATTTAAAAAAAATTGCAAAAAAAAATTCGAAAAAAAATTCGAAAAAAAAATTTCAAAAAAAAAAAATTTAA
>OX101823.2:31316970-31366970 GCA_944452925.2 Chrysolina oricalcia | reverse complement strand
TTTTTTTTTTGAAATTTTTTTTTCGAAAATTTTTTTTTCGAATTTTTTTTCAATTTTTTTTAAATTTTTTTTTTTCATTTTTTTTTCGAAAATTTTTTTGAAATTTTTTTTAAAATTTTTTTTAAACTTTTTTTTTTGAAAATTTTTTTTTTGAAATTTTTTTTTTGAAATTTTTTTTTTGAAATTTTTTTTCGGATTTTTTTTTTGAAATTTTTTCTGAATTTTTTTAAATTTTTTTTTAAATTTTTTTTTCTTGAAAATTTTTTTTTCCAATTTTTTTTTTCAATTTTTTTTTTTCGAAAATTTTTTTGAAATTTTTTTTTTGAAAATTTTTTTTTTGAAATTTTTTTTGATTTTTTTTTTTGAATTTTTTTTTTTTAATTTTTTTTTTTGAAATTTATTTTGAAATTTTTTTTGAATTTTTTTTTTTGAAATTTTTTTTTCGAAATTTTTTTTCGAATTTTTTTTTCAATTTTTTTTTAAATTTTTTTTTTAAATTTTTTTTTGAAAATTTTTTTTTCGAATTCATCTTTCAATTTTTTTTTAAATTTTTTTTTCATTTTTTTTTAAATTTTTTTTGAAATTTTTTTTTTTGAAAATTTTTTTTTTGAAATTTTTTTTTTCGAAAATTTTTTTGAAATTTTTTTTTTGAAATTTTTTTTTTTGAAATTTTTTTTAAATTTTTTTTTTTTTAATTTTTTTTTTTATTTTTTTAAAAATTTTTTTTGAAAATTTTTTTTTTAATTTTTTAAAATTTTTTTTGAATTTTTTTTTTTGAAATTTTTTTTGAAAATTTTTTTGAAATTTTTTTTTGAAAATTTTTTTTTTTGAAATTTTTTTTTCGAAAATTTTTTTTTCAATTTTTTTTTAAATTTTTTTTTTTAATTTTTTTTGCAATTTTTTTTAAATTTTTGAAAATTTTTTTTTTTGAATTTTTTTTTTTTGAAATTTTTTTGAAATTTTTTTTTTTTTATTTTTTTTTTTATTTTTTTAAAAATTTTTTTTGAAAATTTTTTTTTGAATTTTTTTAAAATTTTTTTTGAATTTTTTTTTTTGAAATTTTTTTTGAAATTTTTTTTTTTGAAAATTTTTTTGAAATTTTTTTTTGAAAATTTTTTTTTTTGAAATTTTTTTTTTTGAAATTTTTTTAAATTTTTTTTTTTATTTTTTTTTTTATTTTTTTAAAAATTTTTTTTGAAAATTTTTTTTTGAATTTTTTTAAAATTTTTTTTGAATTTTTTTTTTTGAAATTTTTTTTGAAATTTTTTTTTTTGAAAATTTTTTTGAAATTTTTTTTTGAAAAATTTTTTTTTTTGAAATTTTTTTTTCGAAAATTTTTTTTTCGAATTTTTTTTCAATTTTTTTTAAAATTTTTTTTTTCATTTTTTTTTCGAAAATTTTTTTGAAATTTTTTCTGAATTTTTTTAAATTTTTTTTTAAATTTTTTTTTTCTTGAAAATTTTTTTTTAGAATTTTTTTTTTCAATTTTTTTTTTCGAAAATTTTTTTTAAATTTTTTTTTTATTTTTTTTTTAAATTTTTTTGAATTTTTTTTTTCAATTTTTTTTTAAATTTATTTTTCGAAAATTTTTTTTTTCAATTTTTTTTTTAATTTTTTTTAAAATTTTTTTTTGAAAATTTTTTTTTCGAATTTTTTTTTCAATTTTTTTTAAAATTTTTTTTTTCATTTTTTTTTGAAATTTTTTTTGAAATTTTTTCTGAATTTTTTAAAATTTTTTTTTCTTGAAAATTTTTTTTTTGAAATTTTTTTTTTCGAAAATTTTTTTGAAATTTTTTTTTTAATTTTTTTTTTTGAAAATTTTTTAAATCTTTTTTTTGAAAATTTTTTTTTTTGAAATTTTTTTTTTCGAAAATTTTTTTGAAATTTTTTTTCGAATTTTTTTTTTAAATTTTTTTTTAAATTTTTTTTTGAAAATTTTTTTTTTTGAAATTTTTTTTTCGAAAATTTTTTTTTCGAATTTTTTTTCAATTTTTTTTAAATTTTTTTTTTCATTTTTTTTTCGAAAATTTTTTTGAAATTTTTTTTGAAATTTTTTTTAAACTTTTTTTTTTGAAAATTTTTTTTTTAAATTTTTTTTTTTGAAATTTTTTTTCGGATTTTTTTTTTGAAATTTTTTCTGAATTTTTTTAAATTTTTTTTTTAATTTTTTTTTCTTGAAAATTTTTTTTTCGAAAATTTTTTTGAAATTTTTTTTTTGAAAATTTTTTTTTTTGAAATTCAAAAAAAAAATTTCAAAAAAATTTTCGAAAAAAAAAATTGAAGAAAAAAATTCGAAAAAAAAATTTTCAAGAAAAAAAAATTTAAAAAAAAATTTAAAAAAATTCAGAAAAAATTTCAAAAAAAAAATCCGAAAAAAAATTTCAAAAAAAAAATTTCAAAAAAAAAATTTCAAAAAAAAAATTTTCAAAAAAAAAAGTTTAAAAAAAATTTCAAAAAAATTTTCGAAAAAAAAATGAAAAAAAAAATTTAAAAAAAAATTGAAAAAAAATTCGAAAAAAAAATTTTCGAAAAAATTTTCGAAAAAAAAAATTTTCAAAAAAAAAATTTTCAAAAAAAAGATCTTCAAAAATTTAAAAAAAATTGCAAAAAAATGAAAAAAAAATTTTCGAAAAAAAAAATTTCAAAAAAAAAATTTTCAAAAAAAAGATTTAAAAAAAATTTCAAAAAAAAAATTTTCAAAAATTTAAAAAAAATTGCAAAAAAAAATTCGAAAAAAAAATTTCAAAAAAAAAAAATTCAAAAAAAATTTCAAAAAAATTTTCAAAAAAAAAAATTAAAAAAAAAAATTTCAAAAAAAAAATTTTCAAGAAAAAAAAATTAAAAAAAAAATTTTCAAAAAAAAGATTTAAAAAAATTTTCAAAAATTTAAAAAAAAATTCGAAAAAAAATTTTGAAAAAAAAATTTCGAAAAAAAAAATTTTCAAAAAAAATTTTCAAAAAAAAATTTCAAAAAAAATTTTAAAAAAATTTTTTAAAAAAATTCGAAAAAAAATTTCAAAAAAATTTTCGAAAAAAAAAATTTCAAAAAAAAAATTTTCAAAAAAAAGATTTAAAAAAAATTTCAAAAAAAAATTTTCAAAAATTTAAAAAAATTGCAAAAAAAAATTCGAAAAAAAATTTCGAAAAAAAAATTTCAAAAAAAAAAATTTTAAAAAAAATTTAAAAAAATTCAGAAAAAATTTCAAAAAAATTTTCGAAAAAAAAATTTCAAAAAAAAAATTTTCAAAAAAAAAATTTTCAAAAAAAAATTTCAAAAAAAATTTTAAAAAAAATTTTTAAAAAAATTCGAAAAAAAATTTCAAAAAAATTTTCGAAAAAAAAATTTTCAAAAAAAAGATTTAAAAAAAATTTCAAAAAAAAAATTTTCAAAAATTTAAAAAAAATTGCAAAAAAAAATTCGAAAAAAAATTTCGAAAAAAAAATTTCAAAAAAAAAAATTTAAAAAAAATTTTTAAAAAATTCAGAAAAAATTTCAAAAAAATTTTCGAAAAAAAAATGAAAAAAAAAATTTAAAAAAAAATTGAAAAAAAATTCGAAAAAAAAATTTTCAAAAAAAAATTTCAAAAAAAAAAATTTTCAAAAAAAAATTTCAAAAAAATTTTCAAAAAAAAAAATTTCAAAAAAAATTTCAAAAAAAAAAATTCAAAAAAAATTTAAAAAAAATTCAAAAAAAAATTTCCAAAAAAAATTTTTAAAAAAATAAAAAAAAATAAAAAAAAAAAAATTTAAAAAAAATTTCAAAAAAAAAAATTTCAAAAAAAAAAATTTTCAAAAAAAAAATTTCAAAAAAATTTTCGAAAAAAAAATTTTCAAGAAAAAAAAATTAAAAAAAAAATTTAAAAAAATTCAGAAAAAATTTCAAAAAAAAAATCCGAAAAAAAATTTCAAAAAAAAAAATTAAAAAAAAAAATTTTCAAAAAAAAAAGTTTAAAAAAAATTTCAAAAAAAATTTCAAAAAAATTTTCGAAAAAAAATGAAAAAAAAAATTTAAAAAAAATTGAAAAAAAATTCGAAAAAAAAATTTTCGAAAAAAAAATTTCAAAAAAAAAAATTTCAAAAAAAAATTTAAAAAAAAAAAAAATTTTAAAAAAAAATTTAAAAAAAAATTTTAAAAAAAAATTCGAAAAAAAATTTCAAAAAAATTTTCGAAAAAAAAAATTTCAAAAAAAAAATTTTCAAAAAAAAGATTTAAAAAAAATTTCAAAAAAAAAATTTTCAAAAATTTAAAAAAAATTGCAAAAAAAAATTCGAAAAAAAATTCGAAAAAAAAATTTCAAAAAAAAAAAATTCAAAAAAAATTTCAAAAAAATTTTCAAAAAAAAAAATAAAAAAAAAAATTTCAAAAAAATTTTCGTAAAAAAAAAATTTCAAAAAAAAAATTTTCAAGAAAAAAAAATTTAAAAAAAAATTTAAAAAAATTCAGAAAAAATTAAAAAAAAAAATTCGAAAAAAAATTTCGAAAAAAAAATTTCAAAAAAAAAAAATTCAAAAAAAATTTCAAAAAAATTTTCGAAAAAAAAATGAAAAAAAAAAATTTAAAAAAAATTGAAAAAAAATTCGAAAAAAAAAATTTTCGAAAAAAAAATTTCAAAAAAAAAAAATTTTCAAAAAAAAATTTAAAAAAAAATTTCAAAAAAAAAAATTTCAAAAAAAATTTTAAAAAAAAAATTCAAAAAAAATTTAAAAAAAATTCAAAAAAAAATTTTCAAAAAAAATTTTTAAAAAAATAAAAAAAAAAATTTAAAAAAAAAAAATTTAAAAAAAATTTCAAAAAAAAAAATTTCAAAAAAAAAAATTTTCAAAAAAAAAATTTCAAAAAAATTTTCGAAAAAAAAAATTTCAAAAAAAAAATTTTCAAAAAAAAAAATTTCAAAAAAAATTTTAAAAAAAATTGAAAAAAAATTTAAAAAAAAAAAATTTTCAAAAAAAAAATTTCAAAAAAATTTTCGAAAAAAAAAATTCAAAAAAAATTTAAAAAAAATTCAAAAAAAAATTTAAAAAATAATTTTAAAAAACTCAGAAAAAATTTCAAAAAAAAAATCCGAAAAAAAATTTCAAAAAAAAAAATTTCAAAAAAAAAATTTTCAAAAAAAAATTTCAAAAAAATTTTAAAAAAATTTTTGAAAAAAATTCGAAAAAAAATTTCAAAAAAATTTTCGAAAAAAAAAAATTTTCAAAAAAAAGATTTAAAAAAAATTTCAAAAAAAAAATTTTCAAAAATTTTAAAAAAATTTCAAAAAAATGAAAAAAAAATGAATTCGAAAAAAAAATTTTCAAAAAAAAATTTTAAAGAAAAATTTAAAAAAAAATTGAAAAAAAAATTTTCGAAAAAATAAATTTTAAAAAAAATTGAAAAAAAAAATTCAAAAAAATTTCAAAAAAAAAAATAAAAAAAAATTTAAAAGAAAATTGAAAAAAAAAATTCGAAAAAAAATTTCGAAAAAAAAATTTCAAAAAAAAAAAATTCAAAAAAAATTTCAAAAAAATTTTCGAAAAAAAAATTTCAAAAAAAAAAAATTCAAAAAATATTTCAAAAAAATTTTCAAAAAAAAAATAAAAAAAAAAAAATTCAAAAAATAAAATTTCAAAAAAATTTAAAAAAAAAAATTTTCAAAAAAAAAATTTCAAAAAAATTTTCGAAAAAAAAAAATTGAAAAAAAAAATTCGAAAAAAAAATTTTCAAGAAAAAAAAATTAAAAAAAAAATTTAAAAAAATTCAGAAAAAATTTCAAAAAAAATTTCGAAAAAAAAAATTATAAAAAAAAAATTTCAAAAAAAAAATTTTCAAAAAAAAAAGTTTAAAAAAAATTTCAAAAAAATTTTCGAAAAAAAAATGAAAAAAAAAATTTTAAAAAAAATTGAAAAAAAATTCGAAAAAAAAATTTTCGAAAAAAAAATTTCAAAAAAAAAAAATTTTCAAAAAAAAATTAAAAAAAAAATTTTAAAAAAAAATTCGAAAAAAAATTTCAAAAAAATTTTCAAAAAAAAAATTTTCATAAAAAAGATTTTAAAAAAATTTCAAAAAAAAGAATTTCAAAAATTTAAAAAAAATTGCAAAAAAAATGAAAAAAAAAATTTAAAAAAAAATTGAAAAAAAAAATCGAAAAAAAAAATTTCAAAAAAAATTTCAAAAAAAAAAATTAAAAAAAAAATTAAAAAAAAAATTTTCAAGAAAAAAAAATAAAAAAAAAAATTTAAAAAAATTCAGAAAAAATTTCAAAAAAAAAATCCGAAAAAAAATTTCAAAAAAAAAAATTTCAAAAAAAAATTTTCAAAAAAAAAAGTTTAAAAAAAAATTTCAAAAAAAATTTCAAAAAAATTTTCGAAAAAAAAATGAAAAAAAAAAATTTAAAAAAAATTGAAAAAAAATTCGAAAAAAAAATTTTCGAAAAAAAAATTTCAAAAAAAAAAAATTTTCAAAAAAAAATTTAAAAAAAAATTTAAAAAAAAAATTCGAAAAAAAATTTCAAAAAAATTTTCGAAAAAAAAAATTTCAAAAAAAAAAATTTTCAAAAAAAAGATTTAAAAAATTTTCAAAAAAAAAAATTAAAAAAAAAATTTCAAAAAAATTTTCGAAAAAAAAAATTTCAAAAAAAAAATTTTCAAAAAAAAAATTTCAAAAAAATTTTCGAAAAAAAAAATTGAAAAAAAAAAATCGAAAAAAAAATTTTCAAGAAAAAAAAATTTTAAAAAAAATTAAAAAAAATTCAGAAAAAATTTCAAAAAAAAAATCCGAAAAAAAATTTCAAAAAAAAAAATTTCAAAAAAAAATTTTCAAAAAAAAGATTTAAAAAAAATTTCAAAAAAAAAATTTTCAAAAATTTAAAAAAAATTGCAAAAAAAAATTCGAAAAAAAATTTCGAAAAAAAAATTTCAAAAAAAAAAAATTTTCAAAAGATTTAAAAAAAATTTCAAAAAAAAAATTTTCAAAAATTTAAAAAAAAATTCGAAAAAAAATTTCGAAAAAAAAATTTCGAAAAAAAAAATTTTCAAAAAAAATTTTCAAAAAAAAATTTCAAAAAAAATTTTAAAAAAATTTTTTAAAAAAATTCGAAAAAAAATTTCAAAAAAATTTTCGAAAAAAAAAATTTCAAAAAAAAAATTTTCAAAAAAAAGATTTAAAAAAAATTTCAAAAAAAAAATTTTCAAAAATTTAAAAAAATTGCAAAAAAAAATTCGAAAAAAAATTTCGAAAAAAAAATTTCAAAAAAAAAAATTTTTAAAAAAATTTTAAAAAATTTCAAAAAAATTTTCGAAAAAAAAATTTCAAAAAAAAAATTTTCAAAAAAAAAATTTTCAAAAAAAAATTTCAAAAAAAATTTTAAAAAAAATTTTTAAAAAAATTCGAAAAAAAATTTCAAAAAAATTTTCGAAAAAAAAAATTTTCAAAAAAAAGATTTAAAAAAAATTTCAAAAAAAAAATTTTCAAAAATTTAAAAAAAATTGCAAAAAAAAATTCGAAAAAAAATTTCGAAAAAAAAATTTCAAAAAAAAAAATTTAAAAAAAAATTTAAAAAAATTCAGAAAAAATTTCAAAAATTTTTAAAAAAATATAAAAAAATTAAAAAAAAAAAATTTAAAAAAAATTTCAAAAAAAAAAATTTCAAAAAAAAAAATTTTCAAAAAAAAAATTTCAAAAAAATTTTCGAAAAAAAAATTTTCAAGAAAAAAAAATTTAAAAAAAAATTTAAAAAAATTCAGAAAAAATTTCAAAAAAAAAATCCGAAAAAAAATTTAAAAAAAAAAAATTTAAAAAAAAAATTTTCAAAAAAAAAAGTTTAAAAAAAATTTCAAAAAAAATTTCAAAAAAATTTTCGAAAAAAAAATGAAAAAAAAAAATTTAAAAAAAATTGAAAAAAAATTCGAAAAAAAAATTTTCGAAAAAAAAATTTCAAAAAAAAAAATTTTCAAAAAAAAATTTAAAAAAAAATTTAAAAAAAAAATTCGAAAAAAAATTTCAAAAAAATTTTCGAAAAAAAAAATTTCAAAAAAAAAAATTTTCAAAAAAAAGATTTAAAAAATTTTCAAAAAAAAAAATTAAAAAAAAAATTTCAAAAAAATTTTCGAAAAAAAAAATTTCAAAAAAAAAATTTTCAAGAAAAAAAAATTTTAAAAAATTCAGAAAAAATTTCAAAAAATTTTTAAAAAAATAAAAAAAAAAATAAAAAAAAAAAAATTTAAAAAAAATTTCAAAAAAAAAAAATTCAAAAAAAAAAATTTTCAAAAATTTAAAAAAAATTGCAAAAAAAATGAAAAAAAAAAATTTAAAAAAAAATTGAAAAAAAAATTTTCGAAAAAAAAATTTCAAAAAAAAAAATTTTCAAAAAAAAATTTCAAAAAAATTTTCAAAAAAAATTTCAAAAAAAAAAATTCAAAAAAAATTTTAAAAAAATTCAAAAAAAAATTTTCAAAAAAAATTTTTAAAAAAATAAAAAAAAAAATTAAAAAAAAAAAAATTTAAAAAAAATTTCAAAAAAAAAAATTTCAAAAAAAAAATTTCAAAAAAATTTTCGAAAAAAAAAATTTCAAAAAAAAAATTTTCAAAAAAAAAAATTTCAAAAAAAATTTAAAAAAAAATGAAAAAAAAATTTAAAAAAAAATTGAAAGATGAATTCGAAAAAAAAATTTTCAAAAAAAAATTTAAAAAAAAAATTTAAAAAAAAATTGAAAAAAAAATTCGAAAAAAAATTTCGAAAAAAAAATTTCAAAAAAAAAAATTCAAAAAAAATTTCAAAAAAAATTTCAAAAAAAAAAATTAAAAAAAAAATTCAAAAAAAAAAAAATCAAAAAAAATTTCAAAAAAAAAATTTTCAAAAAAAAAAATTCAAAAAAATTTTCGAAAAAAAAAAATTGAAAAAAAAAATTGGAAAAAAAAATTTTCAAGAAAAAAAAATTTAAAAAAAAATTTAAAAAAATTCAGAAAAAATTTCAAAAAAAAAATTTTCAAAAATTTAAAAAAAATTGCAAAAAAAAATTCGAAAAAAAATTTCGAAAAAAAAATTTCAAAAAAAAAAATTTAAAAAAAAATTTAAAAAAATTCAGAAAAAATTTCAAAAAAATTTTCGAAAAAAAAATGAAAAAAAAAATTTAAAAAAAAATTGAAAAAAAATTCGAAAAAAAAATTTTCAAAAAAAAATTTCAAAAAAAAAAATTTTCAAAAAAAAATTTCAAAAAAATTTTCAAAAAAAAAAATTTCAAAAAAAATTTCAAAAAAAAAAATTCAAAAAAAATTAAAAAAAAATTCAAAAAAAAATTTCCAAAAAAAATTTTTAAAAAAATAAAAAAAAATAAAAAAAAAAAAATTTTTAAAAAATTTCAAAAAAAAAAATTTCAAAAAAAAAAATTTTCAAAAAAAAAATTTCAAAAAAATTTTCGAAAAAAAAATTTTCAAGAAAAAAAAATTAAAAAAAAAATTTAAAAAAATTCAGAAAAAATTTCAAAAAAAAAATCCGAAAAAAAATTTCAAAAAAAAAAAATTTAAAAAAAAAATTTTCAAAAAAAAAAGTTTAAAAAAAATTTTTAAAAAAATTTCAAAAAATTCGAAAAAAAAATTTTCGAAAAAAAAATTTCAAAAAAAAATTTAAAAAAAAAAAAAATTTTAAAAAAAAATTTAAAAAAAAATTTTAAAAAAAAATTCGAAAAAAAATTTCAAAAAAATTTTCGAAAAAAAAAATTTCAAAAAAAAAATTTTCAAAAAAAAGATTTAAAAAAAATTTCAAAAAAAAAATTTTCAAAAATTTAAAAAAAATTGCAAAAAAAATTCGAAAAAAAATTCGAAAAAAAAATTTCAAAAAAAAAAAATTCAAAAAAAATTTCAAAAAAATTTTCAAAAAAAAAAATAAAAAAAAAATTTCAAAAAAATTTTCGTAAAAAAAAAATTTCAAAAAAAAAATTTTCAAGAAAAAAAAATTAAAAAAAAAATTTAAAAAAATTCAGAAAAAATTAAAAAAAAAAAATTCGAAAAAAAATTTCGAAAAAAAAATTTCAAAAAAAAAAAATTCAAAAAAAATTTCAAAAAAATTTTCGAAAAAAAAATGAAAAAAAAAAATTTAAAAAAAATTGAAAAAAAATTCGAAAAAAAAAATTTTCGAAAAAAAAATTTCAAAAAAAAAAAATTTTCAAAAAAAAATTTAAAAAAAAATTTCAAAAAAAAAAATTTCAAAAAAAAAAATTCAAAAAAAATTTAAAAAAAATTCAAAAAAAAATTTTCAAAAAAAATTTTTAAAAAAATTTAAAAAAAAAAATTTAAAAAAAATTTCAAAAAAAAAAATTTCAAAAAAAAAAATTTTCAAAAAAAAAATTTCAAAAAAATTTTCGAAAAAAAAAATTTCAAAAAAAAAATTTTCAAAAAAAAAAATTTCAAAAAAAATTTTAAAAAAAATTGAAAAAAAATTAAAAAAAAAAAAATTTTCAAAAAAAAAATTTCAAAAAAATTTTCGAAAAAAAAAATTCAAAAAAAATTTAAAAAAAATTCAAAAAAAAATTTAAAAAAAAATTTTAAAAAACTCAGAAAAAATTTCAAAAAAAAATCCGAAAAAAAATTTCAAAAAAAAAAATTTCAAAAAAAAAATTTTCAAAAAAAAATTTCAAAAAAATTTTAAAAAAATTTTTGAAAAAAATTCGAAAAAAAATTTCAAAAAAATTTTCGAAAAAAAAAAATTTTCAAAAAAAAGATTTAAAAAAAATTTCAAAAAAAAAATTTTCAAAAATTTTAAAAAAATTTCAAAAAAATGAAAAAAAAATGAATTCGAAAAAAAAATTTTCAAAAAAAAATTTAAAAAAAAAATTTAAAAAAAAATTGAAAAAAAAATTTTCGAAAAAATAAATTTAAAAAAAAATTGAAAAAAAAAATTCAAAAAAATTTCAAAAAAAAAAATAAAAAAAAATTTAAAAGAAAATTGAAAAAAAAAATTCGAAAAAAAATTTCGAAAAAAAAATTTCAAAAAAAAAAAATTCAAAAAAAATTTCAAAAAAATTTTCGAAAAAAAAATTTCAAAAAAAAAAAATTCAAAAAAAATTTCAAAAAAATTTTCAAAAAAAAAATAAAAAAAAAAAATTCAAAAAAAAAAATTTCAAAAAAATTTAAAAAAAAAAAATTTTCAAAAAAAAAATTGAAAAAAAATTTTCGAAAAAAAAAAATTGAAAAAAAAAATTCGAAAAAAAAATTTTCAAGAAAAAAAAATTAAAAAAAAAATTTAAAAAAATTCAGAAAAAATTTCAAAAAAAATTTCGAAAAAAAAAATTATAAAAAAAAAAATTTCAAAAAAAAAAATTTCAAAAAAAAAAATTTCAAAAAAAAATTTTCAAAAAAAAAAGTTTAAAAAAAAATTTCAAAAAAAATTTCAAAAAAATTTTCGAAAAAAAAATGAAAAAAAAAAATTTAAAAAAAATTGAAAAAAAATTCGAAAAAAAAATTTTCGAAAAAAAAATTTCAAAAAAAAAAAATTTTCAAAAAAAAATTTAAAAAAAAATTTAAAAAAAAAATTCGAAAAAAAATTTCAAAAAAATTTTCGAAAAAAAAAATTTCAAAAAAAAAAATTTTCAAAAAAAAGATTTAAAAAATTTTCAAAAAAAAAAATTAAAAAAAAAATTTCAAAAAAATTTTCGAAAAAAAAAATTCGAAAAAAAAATTTTCAAGAAAAAAAAATTTTAAAAAAAATTAAAAAAAATTCAGAAAAAATTTCAAAAAAAAAATCCGAAAAAAAATTTCAAAAAAAAAAATTTCAAAAAAAAATTTTCAAAAAAAAGATTTAAAAAAAATTTCAAAAAAAAAATTTTCAAAAATTTAAAAAAAATTGCAAAAAAAAATTCGAAAAAAAATTTCGAAAAAAAAATTTCAAAAAAAAAAAATTTTCAAAAGATTTAAAAAAAATTTCAAAAAAAAAATTTTCAAAAATTTAAAAAAAAATTCGAAAAAAAATTTCGAAAAAAAAATTTCGAAAAAAAAAATTTTCAAAAAAAATTTTCAAAAAAAAATTTCAAAAAAAATTTTAAAAAAATTTTTTAAAAAAATTCGAAAAAAAATTTCAAAAAAATTTTCGAAAAAAAAAATTTCAAAAAAAAAATTTTCAAAAAAAAGATTTAAAAAAAATTTCAAAAAAAAAATTTTCAAAAATTTAAAAAAATTGCAAAAAAAAATTCGAAAAAAAATTTCGAAAAAAAAATTTCAAAAAAAAAAATTTTAAAAAAAATTTTAAAAAATTTCAAAAAAATTTTCGAAAAAAAAATTTCAAAAAAAAAATTTTCAAAAAAAAAATTTTCAAAAAAAAATTTCAAAAAAAATTTTTAAAAAAATTTTTAAAAAAATTCGAAAAAAAATTTCAAAAAAATTTTCGAAAAAAAAAATTTTCAAAAAAAAGATTTAAAAAAAATTTCAAAAAAAAAATTTTCAAAAATTTAAAAAAAATTGCAAAAAAAAATTCGAAAAAAAATTTCGAAAAAAAAATTTCAAAAAAAAAAATTTAAAAAAAAATTTAAAAAAATTCAGAAAAAATTTCAAAAATTTTTAAAAAAATATAAAAAAATTAAAAAAAAAAAATTTAAAAAAAATTTCAAAAAAAAAAATTTCAAAAAAAAAAATTTTCAAAAAAAAAATTTCAAAAAAATTTTCGAAAAAAAAATTTTCAAGAAAAAAAAATTTAAAAAAAAATTTAAAAAAATTCAGAAAAAATTTCAAAAAAAAAATCCGAAAAAAAATTTAAAAAAAAAAAATTTAAAAAAAAAAAATTTAAAAAAAAAATTTTCAAAAAAAAAAGTTTAAAAAAAATTTCAAAAAAAATTTCAAAAAAATTTTCGAAAAAAAAATGAAAAAAAAAAATTTAAAAAAAATTGAAAAAAAATTCGAAAAAAAAATTTTCGAAAAAAAAATTTCAAAAAAAAAAATTTTCAAAAAAAAATTTAAAAAAAAATTTAAAAAAAAAATTCGAAAAAAAATTTCAAAAAAATTTTCGAAAAAAAAAATTTCAAAAAAAAAATTTTCAAAAAAAAGATTTAAAAAATTTTCAAAAAAAAAAATTAAAAAAAAAATTTCAAAAAAATTTTCGAAAAAAAAAATTTCAAAAAAAAAATTTTCAAGAAAAAAAAATTTTAAAAAATTCAGAAAAAATTTCAAAAAATTTTTAAAAAAATAAAAAAAAAAATAAAAAAAAAAAATTTAAAAAAAATTTCAAAAAAAAAAAATTCAAAAAAAAAAATTTTCAAAAATTTAAAAAAAAATGCAAAAAAAATGAAAAAAAAAAATTTAAAAAAAAATTGAAAAAAAAATTTTCGAAAAAAAAATTTCAAAAAAAAAAATTTTCAAAAAAAAATTTCAAAAAAATTTTCAAAAAAAATTTCAAAAAAAAAAATTCAAAAAAAATTTTAAAAAAATTCAAAAAAAAATTTTCAAAAAAAATTTTTAAAAAAATAAAAAAAAAAATTAAAAAAAAAAAAATTTAAAAAAAATTTCAAAAAAAAAAATTTCAAAAAAAAAATTTCAAAAAAATTTTCGAAAAAAAAAATTTCAAAAAAAAAATTTTCAAAAAAAAAAATTTCAAAAAAAATTTAAAAAAAAATGAAAAAAAAATTTAAAAAAAAATTGAAAGATGAATTCGAAAAAAAAATTTTCAAAAAAAAATTTAAAAAAAAAATTTAAAAAAAAATTGAAAAAAAAATTCGAAAAAAAATTTCGAAAAAAAAATTTCAAAAAAAAAAATTCAAAAAAAATTTCAAAAAAAATTTCAAAAAAAAAAATTAAAAAAAAAAATTCAAAAAAAAAAAAATCAAAAAAAATTTCAAAAAAAAAATTTTCAAAAAAAAAAATTCAAAAAAATTTTCGAAAAAAAAAAATTGAAAAAAAAAATTGGAAAAAAAAATTTTCAAGAAAAAAAAATTTAAAAAAAAATTTAAAAAAATTCAGAAAAAATTTCAAAAAAAAATTTTCAAAAATTTAAAAAAAATTGCAAAAAAAAATTCGAAAAAAAATTTCGAAAAAAAAATTTCAAAAAAAAAAATTTAAAAAAAAATTTAAAAAAATTCAGAAAAAATTTCAAAAAAATTTTCGAAAAAAAAATGAAAAAAAAAATTTAAAAAAAAATTGAAAAAAAATTCGAAAAAAAAATTTTCAAAAAAAAATTTCAAAAAAAAAAATTTTCAAAAAAAAATTTCAAAAAAATTTTCAAAAAAAAAAATTTCAAAAAAAATTTCAAAAAAAAAAATTCAAAAAAAATTTAAAAAAAATTCAAAAAAAAATTTCCAAAAAAAATTTTTAAAAAAATAAAAAAAAATAAAAAAAAAAAAATTTTAAAAAAATTTCAAAAAAAAAAATTTCAAAAAAAAAAATTTTCAAAAAAAAAATTTCAAAAAAATTTTCGAAAAAAAAATTTTCAAGAAAAAAAAATTAAAAAAAAAATTTAAAAAAATTCAGAAAAAATTTCAAAAAAAAAATCCGAAAAAAAATTTCAAAAAAAAAAAATTTAAAAAAAAAATTTTCAAAAAAAAAAGTTTAAAAAAAATTTTAAAAAAAATTTCAAAAAATTCGAAAAAAAAATTTTCGAAAAAAAAATTTCAAAAAAAAATTTAAAAAAAAAAAAAATTTTAAAAAAAAATTTAAAAAAAAATTTTAAAAAAAAATTCGAAAAAAAATTTCAAAAAAATTTTCGAAAAAAAAAATTTCAAAAAAAAAATTTTCAAAAAAAAGATTTAAAAAAAATTTCAAAAAAAAAATTTTCAAAAATTTAAAAAAAATTGCAAAAAAAATTCGAAAAAAAATTCGAAAAAAAAATTTCAAAAAAAAAAAATTCAAAAAAAATTTCAAAAAAATTTTCAAAAAAAAAAATAAAAAAAAAATTTCAAAAAAATTTTCGTAAAAAAAAAATTTCAAAAAAAAAATTTTCAAGAAAAAAAAATTAAAAAAAAAATTTAAAAAAATTCAGAAAAAATTAAAAAAAAAAAATTCGAAAAAAAATTTCGAAAAAAAAATTTCAAAAAAAAAAAATTCAAAAAAAATTTCAAAAAAATTTTCGAAAAAAAAATGAAAAAAAAAAATTTAAAAAAAATTGAAAAAAAATTCGAAAAAAAAAATTTTCGAAAAAAAAATTTCAAAAAAAAAAAATTTTCAAAAAAAAATTTAAAAAAAAATTTCAAAAAAAAAAATTTCAAAAAAAATTTCAAAAAAAAAAATTCAAAAAAAATTTAAAAAAAATTCAAAAAAAAATTTTCAAAAAAAATTTTTAAAAAAATTAAAAAAAAAAAATTTAAAAAAAATTTCAAAAAAAAAAATTTCAAAAAAAAAAATTTTCAAAAAAAAAATTTCAAAAAAATTTTCGAAAAAAAAAATTTCAAAAAAAAAATTTTCAAAAAAAAAAATTTCAAAAAAAATTTTAAAAAAAATTGAAAAAAAATTAAAAAAAAAAAAATTTTCAAAAAAAAAATTTCAAAAAAATTTTCGAAAAAAAAAATTCAAAAAAAATTTAAAAAAAATTCAAAAAAAAATTTAAAAAAAATTTTTAAAAAACTCAGAAAAAATTTCAAAAAAAAATCCGAAAAAAAATTTCAAAAAAAAAAATTTCAAAAAAAAAATTTTCAAAAAAAAATTTCAAAAAAATTTT
Source organism: Chrysolina oricalcia (assembly GCA_944452925.2). Classification (NCBI taxonomy): domain Eukaryota; kingdom Metazoa; phylum Arthropoda; class Insecta; order Coleoptera; family Chrysomelidae; genus Chrysolina; species Chrysolina oricalcia. The sequence continues at coordinate 31,351,362 of OX101823.2, read as the reverse complement.
AAAAAAATTTTTGAAAAAAATTCGAAAAAAAATTTCAAAAAAATTTTCGAAAAAAAAAAATTTTCAAAAAAAAGATTTAAAAAAAATTTCAAAAAAAAAATTTTCAAAAATTTTAAAAAAATTTCAAAAAAATGAAAAAAAAATGAATTCGAAAAAAAAATTTTCAAAAAAAAATTTAAAAAAAAAATTTAAAAAAAAATTGAAAAAAAAATTTTCGAAAAAATAAATTTAAAAAAAAATTCAAAAAAAAAATTCAAAAAAATTTCAAAAAAAAAAATAAAAAAAAATTTAAAAGAAAATTGAAAAAAAAAATTCGAAAAAAAATTTCGAAAAAAAAATTTCAAAAAAAAAAAATTCAAAAAAAATTTCAAAAAAATTTTCGAAAAAAAAATTTCAAAAAAAAAAAATTCAAAAAAAATTTCAAAAAAATTTTCAAAAAAAAAATAAAAAAAAAAAATTCAAAAAAAAAAATTTCAAAAAAATTTAAAAAAAAAAAATTTTCAAAAAAAAAATTGAAAAAAAATTTTCGAAAAAAAAAAATTGAAAAAAAAAATTCGAAAAAAAAATTTTCAAGAAAAAAAAATTAAAAAAAAAATTTAAAAAAATTCAGAAAAAATTTCAAAAAAAATTTCGAAAAAAAAAATTATGAAAAAAAAAATTTCAAAAAAAAAAATTTCAAAAAAAAAAATTTCAAAAAAAAATTTTCAAAAAAAAAAGTTTAAAAAAAAATTTCAAAAAAAATTTCAAAAAAATTTTCGAAAAAAAAATGAAAAAAAAAAATTTAAAAAAAATTGAAAAAAAATTCGAAAAAAAAATTTTCGAAAAAAAAATTTCAAAAAAAAAAAATTTTCAAAAAAAAATTTTAAAAAAAATTTAAAAAAAAAATTCGAAAAAAAATTTCAAAAAAATTTTCGAAAAAAAAAATTTCAAAAAAAAAAATTTTCAAAAAAAAGATTTAAAAAATTTTCAAAAAAAAAAATTAAAAAAAAAATTTCAAAAAAATTTTCGAAAAAAAAAATTTCAAAAAAAAAATTTTCAAAAAAAAAATTTCAAAAAAATTTTCGAAAAAAAAAATTGAAAAAAAAAATTCGAAAAAAAAATTTTCAAGAAAAAAAAATTTTAAAAAAAATTAAAAAAAATTCAGAAAAAATTTCAAAAAAAAAATCCGAAAAAAAATTTCAAAAAAAAAAATTTCAAAAAAAAATTTTCAAAAAAAAGATTTAAAAAAAATTTCAAAAAAAAAATTTTCAAAAATTTAAAAAAAATTGCAAAAAAAAATTCGAAAAAAAATTTCGAAAAAAAAATTTCAAAAAAAAAAAATTTTCAAAAGATTTAAAAAAAATTTCAAAAAAAAAATTTTCAAAAATTTAAAAAAAAATTCGAAAAAAAATTTCGAAAAAAAAATTTCGAAAAAAAAAATTTTCAAAAAAAATTTTCAAAAAAAAATTTCAAAAAAAATTTTAAAAAAATTTTTTAAAAAAATTCGAAAAAAAATTTCAAAAAAATTTTCGAAAAAAAAAATTTCAAAAAAAAAATTTTCAAAAAAAAGATTTAAAAAAAATTTCAAAAAAAAAATTTTCAAAAATTTAAAAAAATTGCAAAAAAAAATTCGAAAAAAAATTTCGAAAAAAAAATTTCAAAAAAAAAAATTTTAAAAAAAATTTTAAAAAATTTCAAAAAAATTTTCGAAAAAAAAATTTCAAAAAAAAAATTTTCAAAAAAAAAATTTTCAAAAAAAAATTTCAAAAAAAATTTTAAAAAAAATTTTTAAAAAAATTCGAAAAAAAATTTCAAAAAAATTTTCGAAAAAAAAAATTTTCAAAAAAAAGATTTAAAAAAAATTTCAAAAAAAAAATTTTCAAAAATTTAAAAAAAATTGCAAAAAAAAATTCGAAAAAAAATTTCGAAAAAAAAATTTCAAAAAAAAAAATTTAAAAAAAAATTTAAAAAAATTCAGAAAAAATTTCAAAAATTTTTAAAAAAATATAAAAAAATTAAAAAAAAAAAATTTAAAAAAAATTTCAAAAAAAAAAATTTCAAAAAAAAAAATTTTCAAAAAAAAAATTTCAAAAAAATTTTCGAAAAAAAAATTTTCAAGAAAAAAAAATTTAAAAAAAAATTTAAAAAAATTCAGAAAAAATTTCAAAAAAAAAATCCGAAAAAAAATTTCAAAAAAAAAAATTTAAAAAAAAAATTTTCAAAAAAAAAAGTTTAAAAAAAATTTCAAAAAAAATTTCAAAAAAATTTTCGAAAAAAAAATGAAAAAAAAAAATTTAAAAAAAATTGAAAAAAAATTCGAAAAAAAAATTTTCGAAAAAAAAATTTCAAAAAAAAAAATTTTCAAAAAAAAATTTAAAAAAAAATTTAAAAAAAAAATTCGAAAAAAAATTTCAAAAAAATTTTCGAAAAAAAAAATTTCAAAAAAAAAAATTTTCAAAAAAAAGATTTAAAAAATTTTCAAAAAAAAAAATTAAAAAAAAAATTTCAAAAAAATTTTCGAAAAAAAAAATTTCAAAAAAAAAATTTTCAAGAAAAAAAAATTTTAAAAAATTCAGAAAAAATTTCAAAAAATTTTTAAAAAAATAAAAAAAAAATAAAAAAAAAAAAATTTAAAAAAAATTTCAAAAAAAAAAAATTCAAAAAAAAAATTTTCAAAAATTTAAAAAAAATTGCAAAAAAAATGAAAAAAAAAAATTTAAAAAAAAATTGAAAAAAAAATTTTCGAAAAAAAAATTTCAAAAAAAAAAATTTTCAAAAAAAAATTTCAAAAAAATTTTCAAAAAAAATTTCAAAAAAAAAAATTCAAAAAAAATTTTAAAAAAATTCAAAAAAAAATTTTCAAAAAAAATTTTTAAAAAAATAAAAAAAAAAATTAAAAAAAAAAAAATTTAAAAAAAATTTCAAAAAAAAAAATTTCAAAAAAAAAATTTCAAAAAAATTTTCGAAAAAAAAAATTTCAAAAAAAAAATTTTCAAAAAAAAAAATTTCAAAAAAAATTTAAAAAAAAATGAAAAAAAAATTTAAAAAAAAATTGAAAGATGAATTCGAAAAAAAAATTTTCAAAAAAAAATTTAAAAAAAAAATTTAAAAAAAAATTGAAAAAAAAATTCGAAAAAAAATTTCGAAAAAAAAATTTCAAAAAAAAAAATTCAAAAAAAATTTCAAAAAAAATTTCAAAAAAAAAAATTAAAAAAAAAAATTCAAAAAAAAAAAAATCAAAAAAAATTTCAAAAAAAAAATTTTCAAAAAAAAAAATTCAAAAAAATTTTCGAAAAAAAAAAATTGAAAAAAAAAATTGGAAAAAAAAATTTTCAAGAAAAAAAAATTTAAAAAAAAATTTAAAAAAATTCAGAAAAAATTTCAAAAAAAAAATTTTCAAAAATTTAAAAAAAATTGCAAAAAAAAATTCGAAAAAAAATTTCGAAAAAAAAATTTCAAAAAAAAAAATTTAAAAAAAAATTTAAAAAAATTCAGAAAAAATTTCAAAAAAATTTTCGAAAAAAAAATGAAAAAAAAAATTTAAAAAAAAATTGAAAAAAAATTCGAAAAAAAAATTTTCAAAAAAAAATTTCAAAAAAAAAAATTTTCAAAAAAAAATTTCAAAAAAATTTTCAAAAAAAAAAATTTCAAAAAAAATTTCAAAAAAAAAAATTCAAAAAAAATTAAAAAAAAATTCAAAAAAAAATTTCCAAAAAAAATTTTTAAAAAAATAAAAAAAAATAAAAAAAAAAAAATTTTAAAAAAATTTCAAAAAAAAAAATTTCAAAAAAAAAAATTTTCAAAAAAAAAATTTCAAAAAAATTTTCGAAAAAAAAATTTTCAAGAAAAAAAAATTAAAAAAAAAATTTAAAAAAATTCAGAAAAAATTTCAAAAAAAAAATCCGAAAAAAAATTTCAAAAAAAAAAAATTTAAAAAAAAAATTTTCAAAAAAAAAAGTTTAAAAAAAATTTTTAAAAAAATTTCAAAAAATTCGAAAAAAAAATTTTCGAAAAAAAAATTTCAAAAAAAAATTTAAAAAAAAAAAAAATTTTAAAAAAAAATTTAAAAAAAAATTTTAAAAAAAAATTCGAAAAAAAATTTCAAAAAAATTTTCGAAAAAAAAAATTTCAAAAAAAAAATTTTCAAAAAAAAGATTTAAAAAAAATTTCAAAAAAAAAATTTTCAAAAATTTAAAAAAAATTGCAAAAAAAATTCGAAAAAAAATTCGAAAAAAAAATTTCAAAAAAAAAAAATTCAAAAAAAATTTCAAAAAAATTTTCAAAAAAAAAAATAAAAAAAAAATTTCAAAAAAATTTTCGTAAAAAAAAAATTTCAAAAAAAAAATTTTCAAGAAAAAAAAATTAAAAAAAAAATTTAAAAAAATTCAGAAAAAATTAAAAAAAAAAAATTCGAAAAAAAATTTCGAAAAAAAAATTTCAAAAAAAAAAAATTCAAAAAAAATTTCAAAAAAATTTTCGAAAAAAAAATGAAAAAAAAAAATTTAAAAAAAATTGAAAAAAAATTCGAAAAAAAAAATTTTCGAAAAAAAAATTTCAAAAAAAAAAAATTTTCAAAAAAAAATTTAAAAAAAAATTTCAAAAAAAAAAATTTCAAAAAAAATTTCAAAAAAAAAATTCAAAAAAAATTTAAAAAAAATTCAAAAAAAAATTTTCAAAAAAAATTTTTAAAAAAATTTAAAAAAAAAAATTTAAAAAAAATTTCAAAAAAAAAAATTTCAAAAAAAAAAATTTTCAAAAAAAAAATTTCAAAAAAATTTTCGAAAAAAAAAATTTCAAAAAAAAAATTTTCAAAAAAAAAAATTTCAAAAAAAATTTTAAAAAAAATTGAAAAAAAATTTAAAAAAAAAAAATTTTCAAAAAAAAAATTTCAAAAAAATTTTCGAAAAAAAAAATTCAAAAAAAATTTAAAAAAAATTCAAAAAAAAATTTAAAAAAAATTTTTAAAAAACTCAGAAAAAATTTCAAAAAAAAATCCGAAAAAAAATTTCAAAAAAAAAAATTTCAAAAAAAAAATTTTCAAAAAAAAATTTCAAAAAAATTTTAAAAAAATTTTTGAAAAAAATTCGAAAAAAAATTTCAAAAAAATTTTCGAAAAAAAAAAATTTTCAAAAAAAGATTTAAAAAAAATTTCAAAAAAAAAATTTTCAAAAATTTTAAAAAAATTTCAAAAAAATGAAAAAAAAATGAATTCGAAAAAAAAATTTTCAAAAAAAAATTTAAAAAAAAAATTTAAAAAAAAATTGAAAAAAAAATTTTCGAAAAAATAAATTTAAAAAAAAATTGAAAAAAAAAATTCAAAAAAATTTCAAAAAAAAAAATAAAAAAAAATTTAAAAGAAAATTGAAAAAAAAAATTCGAAAAAAAATTTCGAAAAAAAAATTTCAAAAAAAAAAAATTCAAAAAAAATTTCAAAAAAATTTTCGAAAAAAAAATTTCAAAAAAAAAAAATTCAAAAAAAATTTCAAAAAAATTTTCAAAAAAAAAATAAAAAAAAAAAATTCAAAAAAAAAAATTTCAAAAAAATTTAAAAAAAAAAAATTTTCAAAAAAAAAATTGAAAAAAAATTTTCGAAAAAAAAAAATTGAAAAAAAAAATTCGAAAAAAAAATTTTCAAGAAAAAAAAATTAAAAAAAAAATTTAAAAAAATTCAGAAAAAATTTCAAAAAAAATTTCGAAAAAAAAAATTATAAAAAAAAAAATTTCAAAAAAAAAAATTTCAAAAAAAAAAGTTTAAAAAAAATTTCAAAAAAATTTTCGAAAAAAAAATGAAAAAAAAAATTTTAAAAAAAATTGAAAAAAAATTCGAAAAAAAAATTTTCGAAAAAAAAATTTCAAAAAAAAAAAATTTTCAAAAAAAAATTAAAAAAAAAATTTTAAAAAAAAATTCGAAAAAAAATTTCAAAAAAATTTTCAAAAAAAAAATTTTCAAAAAAAAGATTTAAAAAAAATTTCAAAAAAAAAAATTTCAAAAATTTAAAAAAAATTGCAAAAAAAATGAAAAAAAAAATTTAAAAAAAAATTGAAAAAAAAAATCGAAAAAAAAAATTTCAAAAAAAATTTCAAAAAAAAAATTAAAAAAAAAAATTTAAAAAAAAAATTTTCAAGAAAAAAAAATAAAAAAAAAAATTTAAAAAAATTCAGAAAAAATTTCAAAAAAAAAATCCGAAAAAAAATTTCAAAAAAAAAAATTTCAAAAAAAAATTTTCAAAAAAAAAAGTTTAAAAAAAAATTTCAAAAAAAATTTCAAAAAAATTTTCGAAAAAAAAATGAAAAAAAAAAATTTAAAAAAAATTGAAAAAAAATTCGAAAAAAAAATTTTCGAAAAAAAAATTTCAAAAAAAAAAAATTTTCAAAAAAAAATTTAAAAAAAAATTTAAAAAAAAAATTCGAAAAAAAATTTCAAAAAAATTTTCGAAAAAAAAAATTTCAAAAAAAAAAATTTTCAAAAAAAAGATTTAAAAAATTTTCAAAAAAAAAAATTAAAAAAAAAATTTCAAAAAAATTTTCGAAAAAAAAAATTTCAAAAAAAAAATTTTCAAGAAAAAAAAATTTTAAAAAATTCAGAAAAAATTTCAAAAAAAATTTCAAAAAAAAATGAAAAAAAAATTTTAAAAAAAATTGAAAAAAAATTCGAAAAAAAAATTTTCAAAAAAAAATTAAAAAAAAAATTTAAAAAAAAATTGAAAAAAAAAATTTTCGAAAAATAAATTTTAAAAAAAATTGAAAAAAAAAATTCAAAAAAATTTCAAAAAAAAAAATAAAAAAAAAAATTTAAAAAAATTTTTCGAAAAATAAAATTGAAAAAAAAAATTCTAAAAAAAAATTTTCAAGAAAAAAAAATTTAAAAAAAAATTTAAAAAAATTCAGAAAAAATTTCAAAAAAATTTTCGAAAAAAAAATGAAAAAAAAAATTTAAAAAAAAATTGAAAAAAAATTCGAAAAAAAAATTTTCGAAAAAAAAATTTCAAAAAAAAAAAATTTTCAAAAAAAAATTTCAAAAAAAAATTTCAAAAAAAAAATTTTCAAAAAAAAGATTTAAAAAAAATTTCAAAAAAAAAATTTTCAAAAATTTAAAAAAATTGCAAAAAAAAATTCGAAAAAAAATTTCGAAAAAAAAATTTCAAAAAAAAAAATTTTAAAAAAAATTTTAAAAAATTTCAAAAAAATTTTCGAAAAAAAAATTTCAAAAAAAAAATTTTCAAAAAAAAAATTTTCAAAAAAAAATTTCAAAAAAAATTTTAAAAAAAATTTTTAAAAAAATTCGAAAAAAAATTTCAAAAAAATTTTCGAAAAAAAAAATTTTCAAAAAAAAGATTTAAAAAAAATTTCAAAAAAAAAATTTTCAAAAATTTAAAAAAAATTGCAAAAAAAAATTCGAAAAAAAATTTCGAAAAAAAAATTTCAAAAAAAAAAATTTAAAAAAAAATTTAAAAAAATTCAGAAAAAATTTCAAAAATTTTTAAAAAAATATAAAAAAATTAAAAAAAAAAAATTTAAAAAAAATTTAAAAAAAAAAAATTTCAAAAAAAAAAATTTTCAAAAAAAAAATTTCAAAAAAATTTTCGAAAAAAAAATTTTCAAGAAAAAAAAATTTAAAAAAAAATTTAAAAAAATTCAGAAAAAATTTCAAAAAAAAAATCCGAAAAAAAATTTCAAAAAAAAAAATTTAAAAAAAAAATTTTCAAAAAAAAAAGTTTAAAAAAAATTTCAAAAAAAATTTCAAAAAAATTTTCGAAAAAAAAATGAAAAAAAAAAATTTAAAAAAAATTGAAAAAAAATTCGAAAAAAAAATTTTCGAAAAAAAAATTTCAAAAAAAAAAATTTTCAAAAAAAAATTTAAAAAAAAATTTAAAAAAAAAATTCGAAAAAAAATTTCAAAAAAATTTTCGAAAAAAAAAATTTCAAAAAAAAAAATTTTCAAAAAAAAGATTTAAAAAATTTTCAAAAAAAAAAATTAAAAAAAAAATTTCAAAAAAATTTTCGAAAAAAAAAATTTCAAAAAAAAAATTTTCAAGAAAAAAAAATTTTAAAAAATTCAGAAAAAATTTCAAAAAATTTTTAAAAAAATAAAAAAAAAATAAAAAAAAAAAAATTTAAAAAAAATTTCAAAAAAAAAAAATTCAAAAAAAAAATTTTCAAAAATTTAAAAAAAATTGCAAAAAAAATGAAAAAAAAAAAATTAAAAAAAAATTGAAAAAAAAATTTTCGAAAAAAAAATTTCAAAAAAAAAAATTTTCAAAAAAAAATTTCAAAAAAATTTTCAAAAAAAATTTCAAAAAAAAAAATTCAAAAAAAATTTTAAAAAAATTCAAAAAAAAATTTTCAAAAAAAATTTTTAAAAAAATAAAAAAAAAAATTAAAAAAAAAAAAATTTAAAAAAAATTTCAAAAAAAAAAATTTCAAAAAAAAAATTTCAAAAAAATTTTCGAAAAAAAAAATTTCAAAAAAAAAATTTTCAAAAAAAAAAATTTCAAAAAAAATTTAAAAAAAAATGAAAAAAAAATTTAAAAAAAAATTGAAAGATGAATTCGAAAAAAAAATTTTCAAAAAAAAATTTAAAAAAAAAATTTAAAAAAAAATTGAAAAAAAAATTCGAAAAAAAATTTCGAAAAAAAAATTTCAAAAAAAAAAATTCAAAAAAAATTTCAAAAAAAATTTCAAAAAAAAAAATTAAAAAAAAAAATTCAAAAAAAAAAAAATCAAAAAAAATTTCAAAAAAAAAATTTTCAAAAAAAAAAATTCAAAAAAATTTTCGAAAAAAAAAAATTGAAAAAAAAAATTGGAAAAAAAAATTTTCAAGAAAAAAAAATTTAAAAAAAAATTTAAAAAAATTCAGAAAAAATTTCAAAAAAAAAATTTTCAAAAATTTAAAAAAAATTGCAAAAAAAAATTCGAAAAAAAATTTCGAAAAAAAAATTTCAAAAAAAAAAATTTAAAAAAAAATTTAAAAAAATTCAGAAAAAATTTCAAAAAAATTTTCGAAAAAAAAATGAAAAAAAAAATTTAAAAAAAAATTGAAAAAAAATTCGAAAAAAAAATTTTCAAAAAAAAATTTCAAAAAAAAAAATTTTCAAAAAAAAATTTCAAAAAAATTTTCAAAAAAAAAAATTTCAAAAAAAATTTCAAAAAAAAAAATTCAAAAAAAATTAAAAAAAAATTCAAAAAAAAATTTCCAAAAAAAATTTTTAAAAAAATAAAAAAAAATAAAAAAAAAAAAATTTTAAAAAAATTTCAAAAAAAAAAATTTCAAAAAAAAAAATTTTCAAAAAAAAAATTTCAAAAAAATTTTCGAAAAAAAAATTTTCAAGAAAAAAAAATTAAAAAAAAAATTTAAAAAAATTCAGAAAAAATTTCAAAAAAAAAATCCGAAAAAAAATTTCAAAAAAAAAAAATTTAAAAAAAAAATTTTCAAAAAAAAAAGTTTAAAAAAAATTTTTAAAAAAATTTCAAAAAATTCGAAAAAAAAATTTTCGAAAAAAAAATTTCAAAAAAAAATTTAAAAAAAAAAAAAATTTTAAAAAAAAATTTAAAAAAAAATTTTAAAAAAAAATTCGAAAAAAAATTTCAAAAAAATTTTCGAAAAAAAAAATTTCAAAAAAAAAATTTTCAAAAAAAAGATTTAAAAAAAATTTCAAAAAAAAAATTTTCAAAAATTTAAAAAAAATTGCAAAAAAAATTCGAAAAAAAATTCGAAAAAAAAATTTCAAAAAAAAAAAATTCAAAAAAAATTTCAAAAAAATTTTCAAAAAAAAAAATAAAAAAAAAATTTCAAAAAAATTTTCGTAAAAAAAAAATTTCAAAAAAAAAATTTTCAAGAAAAAAAAATTAAAAAAAAAATTTAAAAAAATTCAGAAAAAATTAAAAAAAAAAAATTCGAAAAAAAATTTCGAAAAAAAAATTTCAAAAAAAAAAAATTCAAAAAAAATTTCAAAAAAATTTTCGAAAAAAAAATGAAAAAAAAAAATTTAAAAAAAATTGAAAAAAAATTCGAAAAAAAAAATTTTCGAAAAAAAAATTTCAAAAAAAAAAAATTTTCAAAAAAAAATTTAAAAAAAAATTTCAAAAAAAAAAATTTCAAAAAAAATTTCAAAAAAAAAATTCAAAAAAAATTTAAAAAAAATTCAAAAAAAAATTTTCAAAAAAAATTTTTAAAAAAATTTAAAAAAAAAAATTTAAAAAAAATTTCAAAAAAAAAAATTTCAAAAAAAAAAATTTTCAAAAAAAAAATTTCAAAAAAATTTTCGAAAAAAAAAATTTCAAAAAAAAAATTTTCAAAAAAAAAAATTTCAAAAAAAATTTTAAAAAAAATTGAAAAAAAATTTAAAAAAAAAAAATTTTCAAAAAAAAAATTTCAAAAAAATTTTCGAAAAAAAAAATTCAAAAAAAATTTAAAAAAAATTCAAAAAAAAATTTAAAAAAAATTTTTAAAAAACTCAGAAAAAATTTCAAAAAAAAATCCGAAAAAAAATTTCAAAAAAAAAAATTTCAAAAAAAAAATTTTCAAAAAAAAATTTCAAAAAAATTTTAAAAAAATTTTTGAAAAAAATTCGAAAAAAAATTTCAAAAAAATTTTCGAAAAAAAAAAATTTTCAAAAAAAGATTTAAAAAAAATTTCAAAAAAAAAATTTTCAAAAATTTTAAAAAAATTTCAAAAAAATGAAAAAAAAATGAATTCGAAAAAAAAATTTTCAAAAAAAAATTTAAAAAAAAAAATTTAAAAAAAAATTGAAAAAAAAATTTTCGAAAAAATAAATTTAAAAAAAAATTGAAAAAAAAAATTCAAAAAAATTTCAAAAAAAAAAATAAAAAAAAATTTAAAAGAAAATTGAAAAAAAAAATTCGAAAAAAAATTTCGAAAAAAAAATTTCAAAAAAAAAAAATTCAAAAAAAATTTCAAAAAAATTTTCGAAAAAAAAATTTCAAAAAAAAAAAATTCAAAAAAAATTTCAAAAAAATTTTCAAAAAAAAAATAAAAAAAAAAAATTCAAAAAAAAAAATTTCAAAAAAATTTAAAAAAAAAAAATTTTCAAAAAAAAAATTGAAAAAAAATTTTCGAAAAAAAAAAATTGAAAAAAAAAATTCGAAAAAAAAATTTTCAAGAAAAAAAAATTAAAAAAAAAATTTAAAAAAATTCAGAAAAAATTTCAAAAAAAATTTCGAAAAAAAAAATTATAAAAAAAAAAATTTCAAAAAAAAAAATTTCAAAAAAAAAAGTTTAAAAAAAATTTCAAAAAAATTTTCGAAAAAAAAATGAAAAAAAAAATTTTAAAAAAAATTGAAAAAAAATTCGAAAAAAAAATTTTCGAAAAAAAAATTTCAAAAAAAAAAAATTTTCAAAAAAAAATTAAAAAAAAAATTTTAAAAAAAAATTCGAAAAAAAATTTCAAAAAAATTTTCAAAAAAAAAATTTTCAAAAAAAAGATTTAAAAAAAATTTCAAAAAAAAAAATTTCAAAAATTTAAAAAAAATTGCAAAAAAAATGAAAAAAAAAATTTAAAAAAAAATTGAAAAAAAAAATCGAAAAAAAAAATTTCAAAAAAAATTTCAAAAAAAAAATTAAAAAAAAAAATTTAAAAAAAAAATTTTCAAGAAAAAAAAATAAAAAAAAAAATTTAAAAAAATTCAGAAAAAATTTCAAAAAAAAAATCCGAAAAAAAATTTCAAAAAAAAAAATTTCAAAAAAAAATTTTCAAAAAAAAAAGTTTAAAAAAAAATTTCAAAAAAAATTTCAAAAAAATTTTCGAAAAAAAAATGAAAAAAAAAAATTTAAAAAAAATTGAAAAAAAATTCGAAAAAAAAATTTTCGAAAAAAAAATTTCAAAAAAAAAAAATTTTCAAAAAAAAATTTAAAAAAAAATTTAAAAAAAAAATTCGAAAAAAAATTTCAAAAAAATTTTCGAAAAAAAAAATTTCAAAAAAAAAAATTTTCAAAAAAAAGATTTAAAAAATTTTCAAAAAAAAAAATTAAAAAAAAAATTTCAAAAAAATTTTCGAAAAAAAAAATTTCAAAAAAAAAATTTTCAAGAAAAAAAAATTTTAAAAAATTCAGAAAAAATTTCAAAAAAAATTTCAAAAAAAAATGAAAAAAAAATTTTAAAAAAAATTGAAAAAAAATTCGAAAAAAAAATTTTCAAAAAAAAATTAAAAAAAAAATTTAAAAAAAAATTGAAAAAAAAAATTTTCGAAAAATAAATTTTAAAAAAAATTGAAAAAAAAAATTCAAAAAAATTTCAAAAAAAAAAATAAAAAAAAAAATTTAAAAAAATTTTTCGAAAAATAAAATTGAAAAAAAAAATTCTAAAAAAAAATTTTCAAGAAAAAAAAATTTAAAAAAAAATTTAAAAAAATTCAGAAAAAATTTCAAAAAAATTTTCGAAAAAAAAATGAAAAAAAAAATTTAAAAAAAAATTGAAAAAAAATTCGAAAAAAAAATTTTCGAAAAAAAAATTTCAAAAAAAAAAAATTTTCAAAAAAAAATTTCAAAAAAATTTTCAAAAAAAAAAATTTCAAAAAAAATTTCAAAAAAAAAAATTCAAAAAAAATTTTAAAAAAATTCAAAAAAAAATTTTCATAAAATTTTTTTAAAAAAATAAAAAAAAAAATTAAAAAAAAAAATTTCAAAAAAAAAAATTTCAAAAAAAAAAATTCAAAAAAAATTTCAAAAAAATTTTCAAAAAAAAAAATTAAAAAAAAATTTAAAAAAAATTGAAAAAAAATTCAATCAAAAAAATTTTCGTAAAAAAAAAATTTCAAAAAAAAAATTTTCAAGAAAAAAAAATTTAAAAAAAAATTTAAAAAAATTCAGAAAAAATTTCAAAAAAAAAATTCGAAAAAAAATTTCGAAAAAAAAATTTCAAAAAAAAAAAATTCAAAAAAAATTTCAAAAAAATTTTCGAAAAAAAAATGAAAAAAAAAAATTTAAAAAAAATTGAAAAAAAATTCGAAAAAAAAAATTTTCGAAAAAAAAATTTCAAAAAAAAAAAATTTTCAAAAAAAAATTTAAAAAAAAATTTCAAAAAAAAAAATTTCAAAAAAAATTTCAAAAAAAAAAATTCAAAAAAATTTTCGAAAAAAAAAATTTCAAAAAAAAAATTTTCAAAAAAAAAAATTTCAAAAAAAATTTTAAAAAAAATTGAAAAAAAATTTAAAAAAAAAAATTTTCAAAAAAAAAATTTCAAAAAAATTTTCGAAAAAAAAAATTGAAAAAAAATTCGAAAAAAAAATTTTCGAAAAAAAAATTTCAAAACAAAAAATTTTCAAAAAAAAATTTCAAAAAAATTTTCAAAAAAAAAAATTTCAAAAAAAAAATTTTCAAAAAAAAGATTTTAAAAAAATTTCAAAAAAAAAATTTTCAAAAATTTAAAAAAAATTGCAAAAAAAAATTCAAAAAAATTTTCAAAAAAAAAAATAAAAAAAAAAATTTAAAAAAAAAAGATTTAAAAAAAAATTTCAAAAAAAAAATTTCAAAAAAAAAAATTTCAAAAAAAAAAATTTTCAAAAAAAAAATTTCAAAATAATTTTCGAAAAAAAAAATTGAAAAAAAAAATTCTAAAAAAAAATTTTCAAGAAAAAAAAATTTTAAAAAAAATTTTAAAAATGGAAAAAATTTCAAAAAAATTTTCGAAAAAAAAATGAAAAAAAAAATTTAAAAAAAATTGAAAAAAAATTCGAAAAAAAAATTTTCGAAAAAAAAATTTCAAAAAAAAAAATTTTCAAAAAAAAATTTCAAAAAAATTTTCGAAAAAAAAAATTCTAAAAAAAAATTTTCAAGAAAAAAAAAATTTAAAAAAAATTTTAAAAAATAGAAAAAATTTCAAAAAAATTTTCGAAAAAAAAATGAAAAAAAAAATTTGAAAAAAATTGAAAAAAAATTCGAAAAAAAAATTTTCGAAAAAAAAATTTCAAAAAAAAAAATTTTCAAAAAAAAATTTCAAAAAAATTTTCAAAAAAAAAATTTCAAAAAAAATTTAAAAAAAAAAAATTCAAAAAAAATTAAAAAAAAATTCAAAAAAAAATTTTCAAAAAAATTTTTTAAAAAAATAAAAAAAAATAAAAAAAAAAAATTTAAAAAAAATTTCAAAAAAAAAAATTTCAAAAAAAAAATTTAAAAAAAAATTTAAAAAAATTCAGAAAAAATTTCAAAAAAAAATCCGAAAAAAAATTTCAAAATAAAAATTTTCAAAAAAAAAAGTTTAAAAAAAATTTCAAAAAAAATTTCAAAAAAATTTTCGAAAAAAAAATGAAAAAAAAAATTTAAAAAAAAATTGAAAAAAAATTCGAAAAAAAAATTTTCAAAAAAAAATTAAAAAAAAAAATTTTAAAAAAAATTGAAAAAAAAAATTTTCGAAAAAATAAATTTTAAAAAAAATTGAAAAAAAAAATTCAAAAAAATTTCAAAAAAAAAATAAAAAAAAAAATTTTAAAAAAAAGATTTAAAAAAAATTTCAAAATAAAATTTCAAAAAAAAAAATTTCAAAAAAAAAAATTTTCAAAAAAAAAATTTCAAAAAAATTTTCGAAAAAAAAAAATTGAAAAAAAAAATTCTAAAAAAAAATTTTCAAGAAAAAAAAATTTTAAAAAAAATTTAAAAAAATTCAGAAAAAATTTCAAAAAAATTTTCGAAAAAAAAATGAAAAAAAAATTTAAAAAAAAATTGAAAAAAAATTCGAAAAAAAAATTTTCGAAAAAAAAATTTCAAAAAAAAAAAATTTTCAAAAAAAAATTTCAAAAAAAATTTCAAAAAAATTTTCGAAAAAAAAATGAAAAAAAAAATTTAAAAAAAAATTGAAAAAAAATTCGAAAAAAAAATTTTCGAAAAAAAAATTTCAAAAAAAAAAAATTTTCAAAAAAAAATCCGAAAAAAAAAAAAATTGAAAAAAAATTCGAAAAAAAAATTTTCGAAAAAAAAATTTCAAAAAAAAAATTTTCAAGAAAAAAAAATTTTAAAAAATTCAGAAAAAATTTCAAAAAAAATTTCAAAAAAATTTTCAAAAAAAAAATTTCAAAAAAAAATGAAAAAAAAAATTTAAAAAAAAATTGAAAAAAAAATTCGAAAAAAAAATTTTCAAAAAAAAATTTAAAAAAAAATTTAAAAAAAAATTAAAAAAAAATTTTTTCGAAGAAATAAATTTTAAAAAAAATTCAAAAAAAAAATTCAAAAAAATTTCAAAAAAAAAAATTAAAAAAAATTTAAAAAAAAAGATTTAAAAAAAATTTCAAAAAAAAAATTTCAAAAAAAAAATTTCAAAAAAAAAAATTTTCAAAAAAAAATTTCAAAAAAATTTTCGAAAAAAAAAATTGAAAAAAAAAATTCTAAAAAAAAATTTTCAAGAAAAAAAAATTAAAAAAAAAATTTAAAAAAATAGAAAAAATTTCAAAAAAATTTTCAAAAAAAAAATGAAAAAAAAAAATTTTAAAAAAATTGAAAAAAAATTCGAAAAAAAAATTTTCGAAAAAAAAATTTCAAAAAAAAAAAATTTTAAAAAAAAATTTCAAAAAAATTTTCAAAAAAAAAATTTCAAAAAAAATTTCAAAAAAAAAATTCAAAAAAAATTAAAAAAAAATTCAAAAAAAAATTTTCAAAAAAAATTTTTAAAAAAATAAAAAAAAAATTAAAAAAAAAAAATTTAAAAAAAATTTCAAAAAAAAAAATTTCAAAAAAAAAATTTTTCAAAAAAAAAATTTCAAAAAAATTTTCGAAAAAAAAAATTTCAAAAAAAAAATTTTCAAAAAAAAAAATTTCAAAAAAAATTAAAAAAAAAATTGAAAAAAAATTTCAAAAAAAAAAATTTCAAAAAAAATTTCAAAAAAATTTTCGAAAAAAAAATGAAAAAAAAAATTTAAAAAAAAATTGAAAAAAAATTCGAAAAAAAAATTTTCAAAAAAAAATTTAAAAAAAAAATTTAAAAAAAAATTGAAAAAAAAATTTTTCGAAAAAATAAATTTTAAAAAAAATTGAAAAAAAAAATTCAAAAAAATTTCAAAAAAAAAAATAAAAAAAAAAATTTAAAAAAAAAGATTTAAAAAAAATTTCAAAAAAAAATTTCAAAAAAAAAAATTTCAAAAAAAAAAAATTTCAAAAAAAAAATTTCAAAAAAATTTTCGAAAAAAAAAAATGAAAAAAAAAATTCTAAAAAAAAATTTTCAAGAAAAAAAAATTTAAAAAAAAATTTAAAAAAATTCAGAAAAAATTTCAAAAAAATTTTCGAAAAAAAAAATTTTCGAAAAAAAAATTTCAAAAAAAAAAAATTTTCAAAAAAAAATTTCAAAAAAATTTTCAAAAAAAAAAATTTCAAAAAAAAAAATTCAAAAAAAATTTAAAAAAAATTCAAAAAAAAATTTTCAAAAAAAATTTTTAAAAAAATTAAAAAAAAAAAAAAAAAAAAAAATTTAAAAAAAATTTCAAAAAAAAAATTTCAAAAAAAAAATTTCAAAAAAAAAAATTTCAAAAAAAATTTAAAAAAAAATTTTCAAAACAATTTCAAAAAAAAAAATTTCAAAAAAAAAAATTTTAAAAAAATTTTCGAAAAAAAAAATTGAAAAAAAAAATTCGAAAAAAAAATTTTCAAGAAAAATTTTTAAAAAAATAAAAAAAAAATTAAAAAAAAAAAAATTTAAAAAAAATTTCAAAAAAAAAAATTTCAAAAAAAAAAATTTAAAAAAAAATTTAAAAAAATTCAGAAAAAATTTCAAAAAAAAAATCCGAAAAAAAAATTCAAAAAAAAAATTTTCAAAAAAAAAAGTTTAAAAAAAATTTCAAAAAAAATTTCAAAAAAATTTTCGAAAAAAAAATGAAAAAAAAAATTTAAAAAAAAATTGAAAAAAAATTCGAAAAAAAAATTTTCAAAAAAACATTTTAAAAAAAAATTTAAAAAAAAATTGAAAAAAAAATTTTCGAAAAAATAAATTTTAAAAAAAATTGAAAAAAAAAATTCAAAAAAATTTCAAAAAAAAAAATAAAAAAAAAAATTTAGAAAAAAAGATTTAAAAAAAATTTCAAAAAAAAATTTCAAAAAAAAAAATTTCAGAAAAAAAATTTTCAAAAAAAAAATTTCAAAAAAATTTTCGAAAAAAAAAATTGAAAAAAAAAATTCTAAAAAAAATTTTTCAAGAAAAAAAAATTTAAAAAAAAATTTAAAAAAATTCAGAAAAAATTTCAAAAAAATTTTCGAAAAAAAAATGAAAAAAATTTTTAAAAAAATTGAAAAAAAAATTTTCGAAAAAAAAATTTCAAAAAAAAAAAATTTTCAAAAAAAAATTTCAAAAAAATTTTCAAAAAAATTTTCGAAAAAAAAATGAAAAAAAAAAATTTAAAAAAAAATTGAAATAAATTCGAAAAAAAAATTTTCGAAAAAAAAATTTCAAAAAAAAAAAATTTTCAAAAAAAAATCCGAAAAAAAATTCGAAAAAAAAATTTTCGAAAAAAAAATTTCAAAAAAAAAAATTTTCAAAAAAAAATTCGAAAAAAATTTCAAAAAAAGAAAATTTCAAAAAAAAAATTTTCAAAAAAAAAAGTTTAAAAAAAATTTCAAAAAAAAAAATTTTCAAAAAAAAATTTAAAAAAAAAAAATTTTCAAAAAAAAATTTTAAAAAAAAATTTAAAAAAAAATTCGAAAAAAAATTTCAAAAAAATTTTCGAAAAAAAAAATTTCAAAAAAAAAATTTTCAAAAAAAAGATTTAAAAAAAATTTCAAAAAAAAAATTTTCAAAAATTTAAAAAAAATTGCAAAAAAAATGAAAAAAAAAAAATTTAAAAAAAAATTGAAAAAAAAATTTTCGAAAAAAAAATTTCAAAAAAAAAAATTTTCAAAAAAAAATTTCAAAAAAATTTTCAAAAAAAATTTCAAAAAAAAAAATTCAAAAAAAATTTTAAAAAAATTCAAAAAAAAATTTTCAAAAAAAATTTTTAAAAAAATAAAAAAAAAAATTAAAAAAAAAAAATTTAAAAAAAATTTCAAAAAAAAAAATTTCAAAAAAAAAAATTTTCAAAAAAAAAATTTCAAAAAAATTTTCGAAAAAAAAAATTTCAAAAAAAAAATTTTCAAAAAAAAAAATTTCAAAAAAAATTTAAAAAAAAATTGAAAAAAATTAAAAAAAAAAAAAATTTTCAAAAAAAAAATTTCAAAAAAAAAAATTTCAAAAAAATTTTCGAAAAAAAAAATTTCAAAAAAAAAATTTTCAAAAAAAAAAATTTCAAAAAAAATTTTAAAAAAAATTGAAAAAAAATTTTAAAAAAAAAATTTTCAAAAAAAAAATTTCAAAAAAATTTTCGAAAAAAAAAATTGAAAAAAAATTCGAAAAAAAAATTTTCGAAAAAAAAATTTCAAAACAAAAAATTTTCAAAAAAAAATTTCAAAAAAATTTTCAAAAAAAAAAATTCAAAAAAAATTAAAAAAAAATTCAAAAAAAAATTTTCAAAAAAAATTTTTAAAAAAATAAAAAAAAAATTTAAAAAAAATTTCAAAAAAAAAAATTTCAAAAAAAAAAATTTTCAAAAAAAAAATTTCAAAAAAATTTTCGAAAAAAAAAATTTCAAAAAAAAAATTTTCAAAAAAAAAAATTTCAAAAAAAATTTTAAAAAAAATTGAAAAAAAAATTAAAAAAAAAAATTTTCAAAAAAAAAATTTCAAAAAAATTTTCGAAAAAAAAAATTGAAGAAAAAAATTCGAAAAAAAAATTTTCAAGAAAAAAAAATTTAAAAAAAAATTTAAAAAAATTCAGAAAAAATTTCAAAAAAAAAATCCGAAAAAAAATTTCAAAAAAAAAAATTTTAAAAAAATTTTTGAAAAAAATTCGAAAAAAAATTTCAAAAAAATTTTCGAAAAAAAAAAATTTTCAAAAAAGAGATTTAAAAAAAATTTCAAAAAAAAATTTTCAAAAATTTAAAAAAAATTGCAAAAAAAATGAAAAAAAAAATTTAAAAAAAAATTGAAAAAAAAAATTTCAAAAAAAATTTCAAAAAAAAAATGTCAAAAAAAATTTCAAAAAAAATTTCAAAAAAAAAAATTAAAAAAAAAATTTTAAAAAAATTTCAAAAAAATGAAAAAAAAATTTAAAAAAAAATTGAAAGATGAATTCGAAAAAAAAATTTTCAAAAAAAAATTTAAAAAAAAAATTAAAAAAAAAATTGAAAAAAAAATTCGAAAAAAAATTTCGAAAAAAAAATTTCAAAAAAAAAAATTCAAAAAAAATTTCAAAAAAAAATTCAAAAAAAAAAATTAAAAAAAAAAAATTCAAAAAAAAAAAAATCAAAAAAAATTTCAAAAAAAAAATTTTCAAAAAAAAAATTTCAAAAAAATTTTCGAAAAAAAAAAATTGAAAAAAAAAATTCGAAAAAAAAATTTTCAAGAAAAAAAAATTTTAAAAAAAATTTAAAAAAATTCAGAAAAAATTTCAAAAAAAAATCCGAAAAAAAATTTCAAAAAAAAAATTTCAAAAAAAAAATTTCAAAAAAAAAATTTTCAAAAAAAAAAGTTTAAAAAAAATTTCAAAAAAATTTTCGAAAAAAAAATGAAAAAAAAAATTTAAAAAAAAATTGAAAAAAAATTCGAAAAAAAAATTTTCGAAAAAATTTTCGAAAAAAAAAATTTTCAAAAAAAAAATTTTCAAAAAAAAGATTTTCAAAAATTTAAAAAAAATTGCAAAAAAATGAAAAAAAAAATTTTCGAAAAAAAAAATTTCAAAAAAAAAATTTTCAAAAAAAAGATTTAAAAAAAATTTCAAAAAAAAAATTTTCAAAAATTTAAAAAAAATTGCAAAAAAAAATTCGAAAAAAAATTCGAAAAAAAAATTTCAAAAAAAAAAAATTCAAAAAAAATTTCAAAAAAATTTTCAAAAAAAAAAATTAAAAAAAAAAATTTCAAAAAAAAAATTTTCAAGAAAAAAAAATTAAAAAAAAATTTTCAAAAAAAAGATTTAAAAAAAATTTCAAAAAAAAAATTTTCAAAAATTTAAAAAAAAATTCGAAAAAAAATTTCGAAAAAAAAATTTCGAAAAAAAAAATTTTCAAAAAAAATTTTCAAAAAAAAATTTCAAAAAAAATTTTAAAAAAATTTTTTAAAAAAATTCGAAAAAAAATTTCAAAAAAATTTTCGAAAAAAAAAATTTCAAAAAAAAAATTTTCAAAAAAAAGATTTAAAAAAAATTTCAAAAAAAAATTTTCAAAAATTTAAAAAAATTGCAAAAAAAAATTCGAAAAAAAATTTCGAAAAAAAAATTTCAAAAAAAAAAATTTTAAAAAAAATTTTAAAAAATTCAGAAAAAATTTCAAAAAAATTTTCGAAAAAAAAATTTCAAAAAAAAAATTTTCAAAAAAAAAATTTTCAAAAAAAAATTTCAAAAAAAATTTTAAAAAAAATTTTTAAAAAAATTCGAAAAAAAATTTCAAAAAAATTTTCGAAAAAAAAAATTTTCAAAAAAAAGATTTAAAAAATATTTCAAAAAAAAAATTTTCAAAAATTTAAAAAAAATTGCAAAAAAAAATTCGAAAAAAAATTTCGAAAAAAAAATTTCAAAAAAAAAAATTTAAAAAAAATTTTTAAAAAATTCAGAAAAAATTTCAAAAAAAATTTCGAAAAAAAAATGAAAAAAAAAATTTAAAAAAAAATTGAAAAAAAATTCGAAAAAAAAATTTTCAAAAAAAAATTTCAAAAAAAAAAATTTTCAAAAAAAAATTTCAAAAAAATTTTCAAAAAAAAAAATTTCAAAAAAAATTTCAAAAAAAAAAATTCAAAAAAAATTAAAAAAAAATTCAAAAAAAAATTTCCAAAAAAAATTTTTAAAAAAATAAAAAAAAATAAAAAAAAAAAAATTTAAAAAAAATTTCAAAAAAAAAATTTCAAAAAAAAAAATTTTCAAAAAAAAAATTTCAAAAAAATTTTCGAAAAAAAAATTTTCAAGAAAAAAAAATTAAAAAAAAAATTTAAAAAAATTCAGAAAAAATTTCAAAAAAAAAATCCGAAAAAAAATTTCAAAAAAAAAAATTTAAAAAAAAAATTTTCAAAAAAAAAAGTTTAAAAAAAATTTCAAAAAAAATTTCAAAAAAATTTTCGAAAAAAAATGAAAAAAAAAATTTAAAAAAAATTGAAAAAAAATTCGAAAAAAAAATTTTCGAAAAAAAAATTTCAAAAAAAAAAAATTTCAAAAAAAAATTTAAAAAAAAAAAAAATTTTAAAAAAAAATTTAAAAAAAAATTTTAAAAAAAAATTCGAAAAAAAATTTCAAAAAAATTTTCGAAAAAAAAAATTTCAAAAAAAAAATTTTCAAAAAAAAGATTTAAAAAAAATTTCAAAAAAAAAATTTTCAAAAATTTAAAAAAAATTGCAAAAAAAAATTCGAAAAAAAATTCGAAAAAAAAATTTCAAAAAAAAAAAATTCAAAAAAAATTTCAAAAAAATTTTCAAAAAAAAAAATAAAAAAAAAAATTTCAAAAAAATTTTCGTAAAAAAAAAATTTCAAAAAAAAATTTTCAAGAAAAAAAAATTAAAAAAAAAATTTAAAAAAATTCAGAAAAAATTAAAAAAAAAAAATTCGAAAAAAAATTTCGAAAAAAAAATTTCAAAAAAAAAAAATTCAAAAAAAATTTCAAAAAAATTTTCGAAAAAAAAATGAAAAAAAAAAATTTAAAAAAAATTGAAAAAAAATTCGAAAAAAAAAATTTTCGAAAAAAAAATTTCAAAAAAAAAAAATTTTCAAAAAAAAATTTAAAAAAAAATTTCAAAAAAAAAAATTTCAAAAAAAATTTCAAAAAAAAAATTCAAAAAAAATTTAAAAAAAATTCAAAAAAAAATTTTCAAAAAAAATTTTTAAAAAAATAAAAAAAAAATTTAAAAAAAAAAAATTTAAAAAAAATTTCAAAAAAAAAAATTTCAAAAAAAAAAATTTTCAAAAAAAAAATTTCAAAAAAATTTTCGAAAAAAAAAATTTCAAAAAAAAAATTTTCAAAAAAAAAAATTTCAAAAAAAATTTTAAAAAAAATTGAAAAAAAATTTAAAAAAAAAAAATTTTCAAAAAAAAAATTTCAAAAAAATTTTCGAAAAAAAAAATTCAAAAAAAATTTAAAAAAAATTCAAAAAAAAATTTAAAAAATAATTTTAAAAAACTCAGAAAAAATTTCAAAAAAAAAATCCGAAAAAAAATTTCAAAAAAAAAAATTCAAAAAAAAAATTTTCAAAAAAAAATTTCAAAAAAATTTTAAAAAAATTTTTGAAAAAAATTCGAAAAAAAATTTCAAAAAAAAAATTTCAAAAAAATTTTCGAAAAAAAAATTTTCAAGAAAAAAAAATTAAAAAAAAAATTTAAAAAAATTCAGAAAAAATTTCAAAAAAAAAATCCGAAAAAAAATTTCAAAAAAAAAAATTTAAAAAAAAAATTTTCAAAAAAAAAAGTTTAAAAAAAATTTCAAAAAAAATTTCAAAAAAATTTTCGAAAAAAAATGAAAAAAAAAATTTAAAAAAAATTGAAAAAAAATTCGAAAAAAAAATTTTCGAAAAAAAAATTTCAAAAAAAAAAAATTTCAAAAAAAAATTAAAAAAAAAAAAAAATTTTAAAAAAAAATTTAAAAAAAAATTTTAAAAAAAAATTCGAAAAAAAATTTCAAAAAAATTTTCGAAAAAAAAAATTTCAAAAAAAAAATTTTCAAAAAAAAGATTTAAAAAAAATTTCAAAAAAAAAATTTTCAAAAATTTAAAAAAAATTGCAAAAAAAAATTCGAAAAAAAATTCGAAAAAAAAATTTCAAAAAAAAAAAATTCAAAAAAAATTTCAAAAAAATTTTCAAAAAAAAAAATAAAAAAAAAATTTCAAAAAAATTTTCGTAAAAAAAAAATTTCAAAAAAAAAATTTTCAAGAAAAAAAAATTAAAAAAAAAATTTAAAAAAATTCAGAAAAAATTAAAAAAAAAAAATTCGAAAAAAAATTTCGAAAAAAAAATTTCAAAAAAAAAAAATTCAAAAAAAATTTCAAAAAAATTTTCGAAAAAAAAATGAAAAAAAAAATTTAAAAAAAATTGAAAAAAAATTCGAAAAAAAAAATTTTCGAAAAAAAAATTTCAAAAAAAAAAAATTTTCAAAAAAAAATTTAAAAAAAAATTTCAAAAAAAAAAATTTCAAAAAAAATTTCAAAAAAAAAATTCAAAAAAAATTTAAAAAAAATTCAAAAAAAAATTTTCAAAAAAAATTTTTAAAAAAATAAAAAAAAAAATTTAAAAAAAAAAATTTAAAAAAAATTTCAAAAAAAAAAATTTCAAAAAAAAAAATTTTCAAAAAAAAAATTTCAAAAAAATTTTCGAAAAAAAAATTTCAAAAAAAAAATTTTCAAAAAAAAAAATTTCAAAAAAAATTTTAAAAAAAATTGAAAAAAAATTTAAAAAAAAAAAATTTTCAAAAAAAAAATTTCAAAAAAATTTTCGAAAAAAAAAATTCAAAAAAAATTTAAAAAAAATTCAAAAAAAAATTTAAAAAATAATTTTAAAAAACTCAGAAAAAATTTCAAAAAAAAAATCCGAAAAAAAATTTCAAAAAAAAAAATTTCAAAAAAAAAATTTTCAAAAAAAAATTTCAAAAAAATTTTAAAAAAATTTTTGAAAAAAATTCGAAAAAAAATTTCAAAAAAATTTTCGAAAAAAAAAAATTTTCAAAAAAAAGATTTAAAAAAAATTTCAAAAAAAAAATTTTCAAAAATTTTTAAAAAATTTCAAAAAAATGAAAAAAAAATGAATTCGAAAAAAAAATTTTCAAAAAAAAATTTTAAAGAAAAATTTTAAAAAAAATTGAAAAAAAAATTTTCGAAAAAATAAATTTTAAAAAAAATTGAAAAAAAAAATTCAAAAAAATTTCAAAAAAAAAAATAAAAAAAAATTTAAAAGAAAATTGAAAAAAAAAATTCGAAAAAAAATTTCGAAAAAAAAATTTCAAAAAAAAAAAATTCAAAAAAAATTTCAAAAAAATTTTCGAAAAAAAAATTTCAAAAAAAAAAAATTCAAAAAAAATTTCAAAAAAATTTTCAAAAAAAAAATAAAAAAAAAAAAATTCAAAAAATAAAATTTCAAAAAAATTTAAAAAAAAAAATTTTCAAAAAAAAAATTTCAAAAAAATTTTCGAAAAAAAAAAATTGAAAAAAAAAATTCGAAAAAAAAATTTTCAAGAAAAAAAAATTAAAAAAAAAATTTAAAAAAATTCAGAAAAAATTTCAAAAAAAATTTCGAAAAAAAAAATTATAAAAAAAAAAATTTCAAAAAAAAAATTTTCAAAAAAAAAAGTTTAAAAAAAATTTCAAAAAAATTTTCGAAAAAAAAATGAAAAAAAAAATTTTAAAAAAAATTGAAAAAAAATTCGAAAAAAAAATTTTCGAAAAAAAAATTTCAAAAAAAAAAATTTTCAAAGAAAAATTAAAAAAAAAATTTTAAAAAAAAATTCGAAAAAAAATTTCAAAAAAATTTTCAAAAAAAAAATTTCAAAAAAAAGAATTTCAAAAATTTAAAAAAAATTGCAAAAAAAATGAAAAAAAAAAAATTTAAAAAAAAATTGAAAAAAAAAATCGAAAAAAAAAATTTCAAAAAAAATTTCAAAAAAAAAAATTAAAAAAAAAAATTTAAAAAAAAAATTTTCAAGAAAAAAAAATAAAAAAAAAAATTTAAAAAAATTCAGAAAAAATTTCAAAAAAAAAATCCGAAAAAAAATTTCAAAAAAAAAAATTTCAAAAAAAAATTTTCAAAAAAAAAAGTTTAAAAAAAAATTTCAAAAAAAATTTCAAAAAAATTTTCGAAAAAAAAATGAAAAAAAAAAATTTAAAAAAAATTGAAAAAAAATTCGAAAAAAAAATTTTCGAAAAAAAAATTTCAAAAAAAAAAAATTTTCAAAAAAAAATTTAAAAAAAAATTTAAAAAAAAAATTCGAAAAAAAATTTCAAAAAAATTTTCGAAAAAAAAAATTTCAAAAAAAAAAATTTTCAAAAAAAAGATTTAAAAAATTTTCAAAAAAAAAAATTAAAAAAAAAATTTCAAAAAAATTTTCGAAAAAAAAAATTTCAAAAAAAAAATTTTCAAGAAAAAAAAATTTTAAAAAATTCAGAAAAAATTTCAAAAAAAATTTCAAAAAAAAATGAAAAAAAAATTTTAAAAAAAATTGAAAAAAAAATTCGAAAAAAAAATTTTCAAAAAAAAATTAAAAAAAAAATTTAAAAAAAAATTGAAAAAAAAAATTTTCGAAAAATAAATTTTAAAAAAAATTGAAAAAAAAAATTCAAAAAAATTTCAAAAAAAAAATAAAAAAAAAATTTAAAAAAATTTTTCGAAAAATAAAATTGAAAAAAAAAATTCTAAAAAAAAATTTTCAAGAAAAAAAAATTTAAAAAAAAATTTAAAAAAATTCAGAAAAAATTTCAAAAAAATTTTCGAAAAAAAAATGAAAAAAAAATTTAAAAAAAAATTGAAAAAAAATTCGAAAAAAAAATTTTCAAAAATTTAAAAAAAATTGCAAAAAAAAATTCGAAAAAAAATTCGAAAAAAAAATTTCAAAAAAAAAAATTCAAAAAAAATTTCAAAAAAATTTTCAAAAAAAAAAATTAAAAAAAAAAATTCAAAAAAATTTTCGTAAAAAAAATTTCAAAAAAAAAATTTTCAAGAAAAAAAAATTAAAAAAAAAATTTAAAAAAATTCAGAAAAAATTTCAAAAAAAAAATCCGAAAAAAAATTTCAAAAAAAAAAATTTCAAAAAAAAAATTTTCAAAAAAAAAAGTTTAAAAAAAATTTCAAAAAAAATTTCAAAAAAATTTTCGAAAAAAAAATGAAAAAAAAAAATTTAAAAAAAATTGAAAAAAAATTCGAAAAAAAAATTTTCGAAAAAAAAATTAAAAAAAAAAAAATTTTCAAAAAAAAATTAAAAAAAAAAAAAATTTCAAAAAAAAATTTAAAAAAAAATTTTAAAAAAAAATTCGAAAAAAAATTTCAAAAAAATTTTCGAAAAAAAAAATTTCAAAAAAAAAATTTTCAAAAAAAAGATTTAAAAAAAATTTCAAAAAAAAAATTTTCAAAAATTTAAAAAAAATTGCAAAAAAAATTCGAAAAAAAATTCGAAAAAAAAATTTCAAAAAAAAAAAATTCAAAAAAAATTTCAAAAAAATTTTCAAAAAAAAAAATTAAAAAAAAAATTTCAAAAAAATTTTCGTAAAAAAAAAATTTCAAAAAAAAAATTTTCAAGAAAAAAAAATTAAAAAAAAAATTTAAAAAAATTCAGAAAAAATTTCAAAAAAAAATCCGAAAAAAAATTTCAAAAAAAAAAATTTCAAAAAAAAAATTTTTCAAAAAAAAAGTTTCAAAAAAATTTTCGAAAAAAAAAATTGAAAAAAAAAATTCGAAAAAAAAATTTTCAGAAAAAAAAATTTCAAAAAAAATTTAAAAAAAAATTGAAAAAAAATTTCAAAAAAAAAAATTTAAAAAAAAAAATTTTCAAAAAAAAAATTTCAAAAAAATTTTCGAAAAAAAAAATTGAAAAAAAAAATTCGAAAAAAAAATTTTCAAGAAAAAAAAATTTTAAAAAAAATTAAAAAAAATTCAGAAAAAATTTCAAAAAAAAAATCCGAAAAAAAATTTCAAAAAAAAAATTTCAAAAAAAAATTTTCAAAAAAAAGATTTAAAAAAAATTTCAAAAAAAAAATTTTCAAAAATTTAAAAAAAATTGCAAAAAAAAATTCGAAAAAAAATTTCGAAAAAAAAATTTCAAAAAAAAAAATTTTCAAAAAAAAGATTTAAAAAAAATTTCAAAAAAAAAATTTTCAAAAATTTAAAAAAAAATTCGAAAAAAAATTTCGAAAAAAAAATTTCGAAAAAAAAAATTTTCAAAAAAAATTTTCAAAAAAAAATTTCAAAAAAAATTTTAAAAAAATTTTTTAAAAAAATTCGAAAAAAAATTTCAAAAAAATTTTCGAAAAAAAAAATTTCGAAAAAAAAAATTTCAAAAAAAAAAATTTCAAAAAAAAAATTTTCAAAAATTTAAAAAAATTGCAAAAAAAAATTCGAAAAAAATTTTCGAAAAAAAAATTTCAAAAAAAAAAATTTTAAAAAAAATTTTAAAAAATTTCAAAAAAATTTTCGAAAAAAAAATTTCAAAAAAAAAATTTTCAAAAAAAAAATTTTCAAAAAAAAATTTCAAAAAAAATTTTAAAAAAAATTTTTAAAAAAATTCGAAAAAAAATTTCAAAAAAATTTTCGAAAAAAAAAATTTTCAAAAAAAAGATTTAAAAAAAATTTCAAAAAAAAAAATTTTCAAAAATTTAAAAAAAATTGCAAAAAAAAATTCGAAAAAAAATTTCGAAAAAAAAATTTCAAAAAAAAAAATTTAAAAAAAAATTTAAAAAAATTCAGAAAAAATTTCAAAAAAATTTTCGAAAAAAAAATGAAAAAAAAAATTTAAAAAAAAATTGAAAAAAAATTCGAAAAAAAAATTTTCGAAAAAAAAATTTCAAAAAAAAAAATTTTCAAAAAAAAATTTCAAAAAAATTTTCAAAAAAAAAAATTTCAAAAAAAATTTCAAAAAAAAAAATTCAAAAAAAATTAAAAAAAAATTCAAAAAAAAATTTTCAAAAAAAATTTTTAAAAAAATATAAAAAAATTAAAAAAAAAAAATTTAAAAAAAATTTCAAAAAAAAAAATTTCAAAAAAAAAAATTTTCAAAAAAAAAATTTCAAAAAAATTTTCGAAAAAAAAATTTTCAAGAAAAAAAAATTAAAAAAAAAATTTAAAAAAATTCAGAAAAAATTTCAAAAAAAAAATCCGAAAAAAAATTTCAAAAAAAAAAATTTAAAAAAAAAATTTTCAAAAAAAAAAGTTTAAAAAAAATTTCAAAAAAAATTTCAAAAAAATTTTCGAAAAAAAAATGAAAAAAAAAATTTAAAAAAAATTGAAAAAAAATTCGAAAAAAAAATTTTCGAAAAAAAAATTTCAAAAAAAAAAATTTTCAAAAAAAAATTTAAAAAAAAATTTAAAAAAAAAATTCGAAAAAAAATTTCAAAAAAATTTTCGAAAAAAAAAATTTCAAAAAAAAAAATTTTCAAAAAAAAGATTTAAAAAATTTTCAAAAAAAAAAATTAAAAAAAAAATTTCAAAAAAATTTTCGAAAAAAAAAATTTCAAAAAAAAAATTTTCAAGAAAAAAAAATTTTAAAAAATTCAGAAAAAATTTCAAAAAAAATTTCAAAAAAAAATGAAAAAAAAATTTTAAAAAAAATTGAAAAAAAAATTCGAAAAAAAAATTTTCAAAAAAAAATTTTAAAAAAAATTAAAAAAAAAATTGAAAAAAAAAATTTTCGAAAAATAAATTTAAAAAAAAATTCAAAAAAAAAATTCAAAAAAATTTAAAAAAAAAATAAAAAAAAAATTTAAAAAAAATTTTCGAAAAAAAAAATTGAAAAAAAAAATTCTAAAAAAAAATTTTCAAGAAAAAAAAAATTTAAAAAAAAATTTAAAAAAATTCAGAAAAAATTTCAAAAAAATTTTCGAAAAAAAAATGAAAAAAAAAATTTTAAAAAAAATTGAAAAAAAATTCGAAAAAAAAATTTTCGAAAAAAAAATTTCAAAAAAAAAAATTTTTCAAAAAAAAATTTCAAAAAAATTTTCAAAAAAAAAAATTTCAAAAAAAATTTCAAAAAAAAAAATTCAAAAAAAATTTTAAAAAAATTCAAAAAAAAATTTTCAAAAAAAATTTTTAAAAAAATAAAAAAAAAAATAAAAAAAAAAAATTTAAAAAAATTTCAAAAAAAAAAATTTCAAAAAAAAAAATTTTCAAAAAAATTTTCAAAAAAAAAAATTTCAAAAAAAATTTCAAAAAAAAAAATTCAAAAAAAATTTTAAAAAAATTCAAAAAAAAATTTTCAAAAAAATTTTTTAAAAAAATAAAAAAAAAATAAAAAAAAAAAAATTTAAAAAAAATTTCAAAAAAAAAAAATTAAAAAAAAAAAATTTTCAAAAATTTAAAAAAAATTGCAAAAAAAATGAAAAAAAAAAAATTTAAAAAAAAATTGAAAAAAAAATTTTCGAAAAAAAAATTTCAAAAAAAAAAATTTTCAAAAAAAAATTTCAAAAAAATTTTCAAAAAAAATTTCAAAAAAAAAAATTCAAAAAAAATTTTAAAAAAATTCAAAAAAAAATTTTCAAAAAAATTTTTTAAAAAAATAAAAAAAAAAATTAAAAAAAAAAAATTTAAAAAAAATTTCAAAAAAAAAAATTTCAAAAAAAAAATTTCAAAAAAATTTTCGAAAAAAAAAATTTCAAAAAAAAAATTTTCAAAAAAAAAAATTTCAAAAAAAATTTAAAAAAAAATTGAAAGATGAATTCGAAAAAAAAATTTTCAAAAAAAAATTTAAAAAAAAAATTTTAAAAAAAATTGAAAAAAAAATTCGAAAAAAAATTTCGAAAAAAAAATTTCAAAAAAAAAAATTCAAAAAAAATTTCAAAAAAAATTTCAAAAAAAAAAATTAAAAAAAAAAATTCAAAAAAAAAAAATCAAAAAAAATTTCAAAAAAAAAATTTTCAAAAAAAAAATTTCAAAAAAATTTTCGAAAAAAAAAAATTGAAAAAAAAAATTGGAAAAAAAAATTTTCAAGAGAAAAAAATTTAAAAAAAAATTTAAAAAAATTCAGAAAAAATTTCAAAAAAAAAATCCGAAAAAAAATTTCAAAAAAAAAATTTCAAAAAAAAAATTTCAAAAAAAAAATTTTCAAAAAAAAAAGTTTAAAAAAAATTTAAAAAAAAATTTCAAAAAAATTTTCGAAAAAAAAATGAAAAAAAAAAATTTAAAAAAAATTGAAAATAAATTCGAAAAAAAAATTTTCGAAAAAAAAATTTCAAAAAAAAAAATTTTCAAAAAAAAATTTAAAAAAAAAAAAATTTTCAAAAAAAAATTTTAAAAAAAATTTTAAAAAAAAATTCGAAAAAAAATTTCAAAAAAATTTTCGAAAAAAAAAATTTCAAAAAAAAAATTTTCAAAAAAAAGATTTAAAAAAAATTTCAAAAAAAAAATTTTCAAAAATTTAAAAAAAATTGCAAAAAAAAATTCGAAAAAAAATTCGAAAAAAAAATTTCAAAAAAAAAAAATTTAAAAAAAATTTCAAAAAAAAAAATTTCAAAAAAAAAAATTTTCAAAAAAAAATTTCAAAAAAATTTTCAAAAAAAAAAATTTCAAAAAAAATTTCAAAAAAAAATTTTCGAAAAATAAATTTTTAAAAAAATTGAAAAAAAAAATTCAAAAAAATTTCAAAAAAAAAAATAAAAAAAAAAATTTAAAAAAATTTTTCGAAAAATAAAATTGAAAAAAAAAATTCTAAAAAAAAATTTTCAAGAAAAAAAAATTTAAAAAAAAATTTAAAAAAATTCAGAAAAAATTTCAAAAAAATTTTCGAAAAAAAAATGAAAAAAAAAATTTAAAAAAAAATTGAAAAAAAATTCGAAAAAAAAATTTTCAAAAATTTAAAAAAAATTGCAAAAAAAAATTCGAAAAAAAATTCGAAAAAAAAATTTCAAAAAAAAAAAATTCAAAAAAAATTTCAAAAAAATTTTCAAAAAAAAAAATTAAAAAAAAAATTTCAAAAAAATTTTCGTAAAAAAAATTTCAAAAAAAAAATTTTCAAGAAAAAAAAATTAAAAAAAAAATTTAAAAAAATTCAGAAAAAATTTCAAAAAAAAAATCCGAAAAAAAATTTCAAAAAAAAAAATTTCAAAAAAAAAATTTTCAAAAAAAAAAGTTTAAAAAAAATTTCAAAAAAAATTTCAAAAAAATTTTCGAAAAAAAAATGAAAAAAAAAATTGAAAAAAAATTCGAAAAAAAAATTTTCGAAAAAAAAATTTCAAAAAAAAAATTTTCAAAAAAAAATTTAAAAAAAAAAAAAATTTCAAAAAAAATTTTAAAAAAAAATTCGAAAAAAAATTTCAAAAAAATTTTCGAAAAAAAAAATTTCAAAAAAAAAATTTTCAAAAAAAAGATTTAAAAAAAATTTCAAAAAAAAAATTTTCAAAAATTTAAAAAAAATTGCAAAAAAAATTCGAAAAAAAATTCGAAAAAAAAATTTCAAAAAAAAAAAATTCAAAAAAAATTTCAAAAAAATTTTCAAAAAAAAAAATTAAAAAAAAAATTTCAAAAAAATTTTCGTAAAAAAAAAATTTCAAAAAAAAAATTTTCAAGAAAAAAAAATTAAAAAAAAAATTTAAAAAAATTCAGAAAAAATTTCAAAAAAAAAATCCGAAAAAAAATTTCAAAAAAAAAATTTTCAAAAAAAAAATTTTTCAAAAAAAAAGTTTCAAAAAAATTTTCGAAAAAAAAAATTGAAAAAAAAAATTCGAAAAAAAAATTTTCAGAAAAAAAAATTTCAAAAAAAATTAAAAAAAAAATTGAAAAAAAATTTCAAAAAAAAAAATTTCAAAAAAAAAATTTTCAAAAAAAAAATTTCAAAAAAATTTTCGAAAAAAAAAATTGAAAAAAAAAATTCGAAAAAAAAATTTTCAAGAAAAAAAAATTTTAAAAAAAATTAAAAAAAATTCAGAAAAAATTTCAAAAAAAAAATCCGAAAAAAAATTTCAAAAAAAAAATTTCAAAAAAAAATTTCAAAAAAAAGATTTAAAAAAAATTTCAAAAAAAAAATTTTCAAAAATTTAAAAAAAATTGCAAAAAAAAATTCGAAAAAAAATTTCGAAAAAAAAATTTCAAAAAAAAAAATTTTCAAAAAAAAGATTTAAAAAAAATTTCAAAAAAAAAATTTTCAAAAATTTAAAAAAAAATTCGAAAAAAAATTTCGAAAAAAAAATTTCGAAAAAAAAAATTTTCAAAAAAAATTTTCAAAAAAAAATTTCAAAAAAAATTTTAAAAAAATTTTTTAAAAAAATTCGAAAAAAAATTTCAAAAAAATTTTCGAAAAAAAAAATTTCAAAAAAAAAAATTTCAAAAAAAAAATTTTCAAAAAAAAGATTTAAAAAAAATTTCAAAAAAAAAATTTTCAAAAATTTAAAAAAATTGCAAAAAAAAATTCGAAAAAAAATTTCGAAAAAAAAATTTCAAAAAAAAAAATTTTAAAAAAAATTTTAAAAAATTTCAAAAAAATTTTCGAAAAAAAAATTTCAAAAAAAAAATTTTCAAAAAAAAAATTTTCAAAAAAAAATTTCAAAAAAAATTTAAAAAAAAATTTTTAAAAAAATTCGAAAAAAAATTTCAAAAAAATTTTCGAAAAAAAAAATTTTCAAAAAAAATATTTAAAAAAAATTTTCAAAAATTTAAAAAAAATTGCAAAAAAAAATTCGAAAAAAAATTTCGAAAAAAAAATTTCAAAAAAAAAAATTTAAAAAAAAATTTAAAAAAATTCAGAAAAAATTTCAAAAAAATTTTCGAAAAAAAAATGAAAAAAAAAAATTTAAAAAAAAATTGAAAAAAAATTCGAAAAAAAAATTTTCGAAAAAAAAATTTCAAAAAAAAAAATTTTCAAAAAAAAATTTCAAAAAAATTTTCAAAAAAAAAAATTTCAAAAAAAATTTCAAAAAAAAAAATTCAAAAAAAATTAAAAAAAAATTCAAAAAAAAATTTTCAAAAAAAATTTTTAAAAAAATATAAAAAAATTAAAAAAAAAAAATTTAAAAAAAATTTCAAAAAAAAAAATTTCAAAAAAAAAAATTTTCAAAAAAAAAATTTCAAAAAAATTTTCGAAAAAAAAATTTTCAAGAAAAAAAAATTAAAAAAAAAATTTAAAAAAATTCAGAAAAAATTTCAAAAAAAAAATCCGAAAAAAAATTTCAAAAAAAAAAATTTAAAAAAAAAATTTTCAAAAAAAAAAGTTTAAAAAAAATTTCAAAAAAAATTTCAAAAAAATTTTCGAAAAAAAAATGAAAAAAAAAATTTAAAAAAAATTGAAAAAAAATTCGAAAAAAAAATTTTCGAAAAAAAAATTTCAAAAAAAAAAATTTTCAAAAAAAAATTTAAAAAAAAATTTAAAAAAAAAATTCGAAAAAAAATTTCAAAAAAATTTTCGAAAAAAAAAATTTCAAAAAAAAAAATTTTCAAAAAAAAGATTTAAAAAATTTTCAAAAAAAAAAATTAAAAAAAAAATTTCAAAAAAATTTTCGAAAAAAAAAATTTCAAAAAAAAAATTTTCAAGAAAAAAAAATTTTAAAAAATTCAGAAAAAATTTCAAAAAAAATTTCAAAAAAAAATGAAAAAAAAAATTTTAAAAAAAATTGAAAAAAAAATTCGAAAAAAAAATTTTCAAAAAAAAATTTTAAAAAAAATTAAAAAAAAAATTGAAAAAAAAAATTTTCGAAAAATAAATTTAAAAAAAAATTGAAAAAAAAAATTCAAAAAAATTTAAAAAAAAAATAAAAAAAAAATTTAAAAAAAATTTTCGAAAAAAAAAATTGAAAAAAAAAATTCTAAAAAAAAATTTTCAAGAAAAAAAAAATTTAAAAAAAAATTTAAAAAAATTCAGAAAAAATTTCAAAAAAATTTTCGAAAAAAAAATGAAAAAAAAAATTTTAAAAAAAATTGAAAAAAAATTCGAAAAAAAAATTTTCGAAAAAAAAATTTCAAAAAAAAAAATTTTTCAAAA
This sequence comes from Chrysolina oricalcia, assembly GCA_944452925.2. Taxonomy (NCBI): domain Eukaryota; kingdom Metazoa; phylum Arthropoda; class Insecta; order Coleoptera; family Chrysomelidae; genus Chrysolina; species Chrysolina oricalcia. The sequence continues at coordinate 31,317,791 of OX101823.2, read as the reverse complement.
AAAAATTTCAAAAAAATTTTCAAAAAAAAAAATTTCAAAAAAAATTTCAAAAAAAAAAATTCAAAAAAAATTTTAAAAAAATTCAAAAAAAAATTTTCAAAAAAAATTTTTAAAAAAATAAAAAAAAAAATAAAAAAAAAAATTTAAAAAAATTTCAAAAAAAAAAATTTCAAAAAAAAAAATTTTCAAAAAAAAATTTCAAAAAAATTTTCAAAAAAAAAAATTTCAAAAAAAATTTCAAAAAAAAAAATTCAAAAAAAATTTTAAAAAAATTCAAAAAAAAATTTTCAAAAAAAATTTTTAAAAAAATAAAAAAAAAAATAAAAAAAAAAAAATTTAAAAAAAATTTCAAAAAAAAAAATTCAAAAAAAAAAATTTTCAAAAATTTAAAAAAAATTGCAAAAAAAATGAAAAAAAAAAATTTAAAAAAAAATTGAAAAAAAAATTTTCGAAAAAAAAATTTCAAAAAAAAAAATTTTCAAAAAAAAATTTCAAAAAAATTTTCAAAAAAAATTTCAAAAAAAAAAATTCAAAAAAAATTTTAAAAAAATTCAAAAAAAAATTTTCAAAAAAAATTTTTAAAAAAATAAAAAAAAAAATTAAAAAAAAAAAATTTAAAAAAAATTTCAAAAAAAAAAATTTCAAAAAAAAAATTTCAAAAAAATTTTCGAAAAAAAAAATTTCAAAAAAAAAATTTTCAAAAAAAAAAATTTCAAAAAAAATTTAAAAAAAAATGAAAAAAAAATTTAAAAAAAAATTGAAAGATGAATTCGAAAAAAAAATTTTCAAAAAAAAATTTAAAAAAAAAATTTAAAAAAAAT
>OX101823.2:31309470-31311970 GCA_944452925.2 Chrysolina oricalcia | reverse complement strand
AAAATTCAAAAAAAAAAATTTTCAAAAATTTAAAAAAAATTGCAAAAAAAATGAAAAAAAAAAATTTAAAAAAAAATTGAAAAAAAAATTTTCGAAAAAAAAATTTCAAAAAAAAAAATTTTCAAAAAAAAATTTCAAAATAATTTTCAAAAAAAATTTCAAAAAAAAAAATTCAAAAAAAATTTTTAAAAAATTCAAAAAAAAATTTTCAAAAAAAATTTTTAAAAAAATAAAAAAAAAAATAAAAAAAAAAAAAATTTAAAAAAAATTTCAAAAAAAAAAATTTCAAAAAAAAAATTTCAAAAAAATTTTCGAAAAAAAAAATTTCAAAAAAAAAATTTTCAAAAAAAAAAATTTCAAAAAAAATTTAAAAAAAAATGAAAAAAAAATTTAAAAAAAAATTGAAAGATGAATTCGAAAAAAAAATTTTCAAAAAAAAATTTAAAAAAAAAATTTAAAAAAAATTTGAAAAAAAAATTCGAAAAAAAATTTCGAAAAAAAAATTTCAAAAAAAAAAATTCAAAAAAAATTTCAAAAAAAATTTCAAAAAAAAAAATTAAAAAAAAAAAATTCAAAAAAAAAAATCAAAAAAAATTTCAAAAAAAAAATTTTCAAAAAAAAAATTTCAAAAAAATTTTCGAAAAAAAAAAATTGAAAAAAAAAATTGGAAAAAAAAATTTTCAAGAAAAAAAAATTTAAAAAAATTCAGAAAAAATTTCAAAAAAAAAATCCGAAAAAAAATTTCAAAAAAAAAATTTCAAAAAAAAAATTTCAAAAAAAAAATTTTCAAAAAAAAAAGTTTAAAAAAAATTTTAAAAAAAATTTCAAAAAAATTTTCGAAAAAAAAATGAAAAAAAAAAATTTAAAAAAAATTGAAAAAAAATTCGAAAAAAAAATTTTCGAAAAAAAAATTTCAAAAAAAAAAATTTTCAAAAAAAAATTTAAAAAAAAAAAAATTTTCAAAAAAAAATTTTAAAAAAAATTTTAAAAAAAAATTCGAAAAAAAATTTCAAAAAAATTTTCGAAAAAAAAAATTTCAAAAAAAAAATTTTCAAAAAAAAGATTTAAAAAAAATTTCAAAAAAAAAATTTTCAAAAATTTAAAAAAAATTGCAAAAAAAAATTCGAAAAAAAATTCGAAAAAAAAATTTCAAAAAAAAAAAATTTAAAAAAAATTTCAAAAAAAAAAATTTCAAAAAAAAAAATTTTCAAAAAAAAATTTCAAAAAAATTTTCAAAAAAAAAAATTTCAAAAAAAATTTCAAAAAAAAAAATTCAAAAAAAATTTTAAAAAAATTCAAAAAAAAATTTTCAAAAAAAATTTTTAAAAAAATAAAAAAAAAATAAAAAAAAAAAATTTAAAAAAAATTTCAAAAAAAAAAATTCAAAAAAAAAAATTTTCAAAAATTTAAAAAAAATTGCAAAAAAAATGAAAAAAAAAAATTTAAAAAAAAATTGAAAAAAAAATTTTCGAAAAAAAAATTTCAAAAAAAAAAATTTTCAAAAAAAAATTTCAAAAAAATTTTCAAAAAAAATTTCAAAAAAAAAAATTCAAAAAAAATTTTAAAAAAATTCAAAAAAAAATTTAAAAAAAATTTCAAAAAAAAAAATTTCAAAAAAAAAATTTCAAAAAAATTTTCGAAAAAAAAAATTTCAAAAAAAAAATTTTCAAAAAAAAAAATTTCAAAAAAAATTTAAAAAAAAATGAAAAAAAAATTTAAAAAAAAATTGAAAGATGAATTCGAAAAAAAAATTTTCAAAAAAAAATTTAAAAAAAAAATTTAAAAAAAATTTCAAAAAAAAAAATTAAAAAAAAAAATTCAAAAAAAAAAATCAAAAAAAATTTCAAAAAAAAAATTTTCAAAAAAAAAATTTCAAAAAAATTTTCGAAAAAAAAAAATTGAAAAAAAAAATTGGAAAAAAAAATTTTCAAGAAAAAAAAATTTAAAAAAAAATTTAAAAAAATTCAGAAAAAATTTCAAAAAAAAAATCCGAAAAAAAATTTCAAAAAAAAAATTTCAAAAAAAAAATTTCAAAAAAAAAATTTTCAAAAAAAAAAGTTTAAAAAAAATTTTAAAAAAAATTTCAAAAAAATTTTCGAAAAAAAAATGAAAAAAAAAAATTTAAAAAAAATTGAAAAAAAATTCGAAAAAAAAATTTTCGAAAAAAAAATTTCAAAAAAAAAAATTTTCAAAAAAAAATTAAAAAAAAAAAAAATTTTCAAAAAAAAATTTTAAAAAAAATTTTAAAAAAAAATTCGAAAAAAAATTTCAAAAAAATTTTCGAAAAAAAAAATTTCAAAAAAAAAATTTTCAAAAAAAAGATTTAAAAAAAATTTCAAAAAAAAAATTTTCAAAAATTTAAAAAAAATTGCAAAAAAAAATTCGAAAAAAAATTCGAAAAAAAAATTTCAAAAAAAAAAAATTTAAAAAAAATTTCAAAAAAAAAAATTTCAAAAAAAAAAATTTTCAAAAAAAAATTTCAAAAAAATTTTCAAAAAAA
>OX101823.2:31286970-31304470 GCA_944452925.2 Chrysolina oricalcia | reverse complement strand
AAAAATTTCAAAAAAAAAATCCGAAAAAAAATTTCAAAAAAAAAATTTCAAAAAAAAAATTTCAAAAAAAAAATTTTCAAAAAAAAAAGTTTAAAAAAAATTTTAAAAAAAATTTCAAAAAAATTTTCGAAAAAAAAATGAAAAAAAAAAATTTAAAAAAAATTGAAAAAAAATTCGAAAAAAAAATTTTCGAAAAAAAAATTTCAAAAAAAAAAATTTTCAAAAAAAAATTTAAAAAAAAAAAAATTTTCAAAAAAAAATTTTAAAAAAAATTTTAAAAAAAAATTCGAAAAAAAATTTCAAAAAAATTTTCGAAAAAAAAAATTTCAAAAAAAAAATTTTCAAAAAAAAGATTTAAAAAAAATTTCAAAAAAAAAATTTTCAAAAATTTAAAAAAAATTGCAAAAAAAAATTCGAAAAAAAAATTTCAAAAAAAAAAAATTTAAAAAAAATTTCAAAAAAAAAAATTTCAAAAAAAAAAATTTTCAAAAAAAAATTTCAAAAAAATTTTCAAAAAAAAAAATTTCAAAAAAAATTTCAAAAAAAAAAATTCAAAAAAAATTTTAAAAAAATTCAAAAAAAAATTTTCAAAAAAAATTTTTAAAAAAATAAAAAAAAAATAAAAAAAAAAAAATTTAAAAAAAATTTCAAAAAAAAAAATTCAAAAAAAAAAATTTTCAAAAATTTAAAAAAAATTGCAAAAAAAATGAAAAAAAAAAATTTAAAAAAAAATTGAAAAAAAAATTTTCGAAAAAAAAATTTCAAAAAAAAAAATTTTCAAAAAAAAATTTCAAAAAAATTTTCAAAAAAAATTTCAAAAAAAAAAATTCAAAAAAAATTTTAAAAAAATTCAAAAAAAAATTTTCAAAAAAAATTTTTAAAAAAATAAAAAAAAAAATTAAAAAAAAAAAATTTAAAAAAAATTTCAAAAAAAAAATTTCAAAAAAAAAAATTTTCAAAAAAAAAATTTCAAAAAAATTTTCGAAAAAAAAAATTTCAAAAAAAAATTTTAAAAAAAATTAAAAAAAAAATTGAAAAAAAAATTCGAAAAAAAAATTTTCAAAAAAAAATTTTAAAAAAAATTAAAAAAAAAATTGAAAAAAAAAATTTTCGAAAAATAAATTTAAAAAAAAATTGAAAAAAAAAATTCAAAAAAATTTAAAAAAAAAATTAAAAAAAAATTTAAAAAAAATTTTCGAAAAAAAAAATTGAAAAAAAAAATTCTAAAAAAAAATTTTCAAGAAAAAAAAAATTTAAAAAAAAATTTAAAAAAATTCAGAAAAAATTTCAAAAAAAATTTCGAAAAAAAAATGAAAAAAAAAATTTTAAAAAAAATTGAAAAAAAATTCGAAAAAAAAATTTTCGAAAAAAAAATTTCAAAAAAAAAAATTTTTCAAAAAAAAATTTCAAAAAAATTTTCAAAAAAAAAAATTTCAAAAAAAATTTCAAAAAAAAAAATTCAAAAAAAATTTTAAAGAAATTCAAAAAAAAATTTTCAAAAAAAATTTTTAAAAAAATTTTAAAAAAAATTTTTAAAAAAATTCGAAAAAAAATTTCAAAAAAATTTTCGAAAAAAAAAATTTTCAAAAAAAAATTTCAAAAAAAATTTTAAAAAAAATTTTTAAAAAAATTCGAAAAAAAATTTCAAAAAAATTTTCGAAAAAAAAAATTTTCAAAAAAAAGATTTAAAAAATATTTCAAAAAAAAAATTTTCAAAAATTTAAAAAAAATTGCAAAAAAAAATTCGAAAAAAAATTTCGAAAAAAAAATTTCAAAAAAAAAAATTTAAAAAAAATTTTTAAAAAATTCAGAAAAAATTTCAAAAAAAATTTCGAAAAAAAAATGAAAAAAAAAATTTAAAAAAAAATTGAAAAAAAATTCGAAAAAAAAATTTTCAAAAAAAAATTTCAAAAAAAAAAATTTTCAAAAAAAAATTTCAAAAAAATTTTCAAAAAAAAAAATTTCAAAAAAAATTTCAAAAAAAAAAATTCAAAAAAAATTAAAAAAAAATTCAAAAAAAAATTTCCAAAAAAAATTTTTAAAAAAATAAAAAAAAATAAAAAAAAAAAAATTTAAAAAAAATTTCAAAAAAAAAATTTCAAAAAAAAAAATTTTCAAAAAAAAAATTTCAAAAAAATTTTCGAAAAAAAAATTTTCAAGAAAAAAAAATTAAAAAAAAAATTTAAAAAAATTCAGAAAAAATTTCAAAAAAAAAATCCGAAAAAAAATTTCAAAAAAAAAAATTTAAAAAAAAAATTTTCAAAAAAAAAAGTTTAAAAAAAATTTCAAAAAAAATTTCAAAAAAATTTTCGAAAAAAAATGAAAAAAAAAATTTAAAAAAAATTGAAAAAAAATTCGAAAAAAAAATTTTCGAAAAAAAAATTTCAAAAAAAAAAAATTTCAAAAAAAAATTTAAAAAAAAAAAAAATTTTAAAAAAAAATTTAAAAAAAAATTTTAAAAAAAAATTCGAAAAAAAATTTCAAAAAAATTTTCGAAAAAAAAAATTTCAAAAAAAAAATTTTCAAAAAAAAGATTTAAAAAAAATTTCAAAAAAAAAATTTTCAAAAATTTAAAAAAAATTGCAAAAAAAAATTCGAAAAAAAATTCGAAAAAAAAATTTCAAAAAAAAAAAATTCAAAAAAAATTTCAAAAAAATTTTCAAAAAAAAAAATAAAAAAAAAAATTTCAAAAAAAAATTTTCAAGAAAAAAAAATTAAAAAAAAAATTTAAAAAAATTCAGAAAAAATTAAAAAAAAAAAATTCGAAAAAAAATTTCGAAAAAAAAATTTCAAAAAAAAAAAATTCAAAAAAAATTTCAAAAAAATTTTCGAAAAAAAAATGAAAAAAAAAAATTTAAAAAAAATTGAAAAAAAATTCGAAAAAAAAAATTTTCGAAAAAAAAATTTCAAAAAAAAAAAATTTTCAAAAAAAAATTTAAAAAAAAATTTCAAAAAAAAAAATTTCAAAAAAAATTTCAAAAAAAAAATTCAAAAAAAATTTAAAAAAAATTCAAAAAAAAATTTTCAAAAAAAATTTTTAAAAAAATAAAAAAAAAATTTAAAAAAAAAAAATTTAAAAAAAATTTCAAAAAAAAAAATTTCAAAAAAAAAAATTTTCAAAAAAAAAATTTCAAAAAAATTTTCGAAAAAAAAAATTTCAAAAAAAAAATTTTCAAAAAAAAAAATTTCAAAAAAAATTTTAAAAAAAATTGAAAAAAAATTTAAAAAAAAAAAATTTTCAAAAAAAAAATTTCAAAAAAATTTTCGAAAAAAAAAATTCAAAAAAAATTTAAAAAAAATTCAAAAAAAAATTTAAAAAATAATTTTAAAAAACTCAGAAAAAATTTCAAAAAAAAAATCCGAAAAAAAATTTCAAAAAAAAAAATTCAAAAAAAAAATTTTCAAAAAAAAATTTCAAAAAAATTTTAAAAAAATTTTTGAAAAAAATTCGAAAAAAAATTTCAAAAAAAAAATTTCAAAAAAATTTTCGAAAAAAAAATTTTCAAGAAAAAAAAATTAAAAAAAAAATTTAAAAAAATTCAGAAAAAATTTCAAAAAAAAAATCCGAAAAAAAATTTCAAAAAAAAAAATTTAAAAAAAAAATTTTCAAAAAAAAAAGTTTAAAAAAAATTTCAAAAAAAATTTCAAAAAAATTTTCGAAAAAAAATGAAAAAAAAAATTTAAAAAAAATTGAAAAAAAATTCGAAAAAAAAATTTTCGAAAAAAAAATTTCAAAAAAAAAAAATTTCAAAAAAAAATTAAAAAAAAAAAAAAATTTTAAAAAAAAATTTAAAAAAAAATTTTAAAAAAAAATTCGAAAAAAAATTTCAAAAAAATTTTCGAAAAAAAAAATTTCAAAAAAAAAATTTTCAAAAAAAAGATTTAAAAAAAATTTCAAAAAAAAAATTTTCAAAAATTTAAAAAAAATTGCAAAAAAAAATTCGAAAAAAAATTCGAAAAAAAAATTTCAAAAAAAAAAAATTCAAAAAAAATTTCAAAAAAATTTTCAAAAAAAAAAATAAAAAAAAAATTTCAAAAAAATTTTCGTAAAAAAAAAATTTCAAAAAAAAAATTTTCAAGAAAAAAAAATTAAAAAAAAAATTTAAAAAAATTCAGAAAAAATTAAAAAAAAAAAATTCGAAAAAAAATTTCGAAAAAAAAATTTCAAAAAAAAAAAATTCAAAAAAAATTTCAAAAAAATTTTCGAAAAAAAAATGAAAAAAAAAATTTAAAAAAAATTGAAAAAAAATTCGAAAAAAAAAATTTTCGAAAAAAAAATTTCAAAAAAAAAAAATTTTCAAAAAAAAATTTAAAAAAAAATTTCAAAAAAAAAAATTTCAAAAAAAATTTCAAAAAAAAAATTCAAAAAAAATTTAAAAAAAATTCAAAAAAAAATTTTCAAAAAAAATTTTTAAAAAAATAAAAAAAAAAATTTAAAAAAAAAAATTTAAAAAAAATTTCAAAAAAAAAAATTTCAAAAAAAAAAATTTTCAAAAAAAAAATTTCAAAAAAATTTTCGAAAAAAAAATTTCAAAAAAAAAATTTTCAAAAAAAAAAATTTCAAAAAAAATTTTAAAAAAAATTGAAAAAAAATTTAAAAAAAAAAAATTTTCAAAAAAAAAATTTCAAAAAAATTTTCGAAAAAAAAAATTCAAAAAAAATTTAAAAAAAATTCAAAAAAAAATTTAAAAAATAATTTTAAAAAACTCAGAAAAAATTTCAAAAAAAAAATCCGAAAAAAAATTTCAAAAAAAAAAATTTCAAAAAAAAAATTTTCAAAAAAAAATTTCAAAAAAATTTTAAAAAAATTTTTGAAAAAAATTCGAAAAAAAATTTCAAAAAAATTTTCGAAAAAAAAAAATTTTCAAAAAAAAGATTTAAAAAAAATTTCAAAAAAAAAATTTTCAAAAATTTTAAAAAAATTTCAAAAAAATGAAAAAAAAATGAATTCGAAAAAAAAATTTTCAAAAAAAAATTTTAAAGAAAAATTTTAAAAAAAATTGAAAAAAAAATTTTCGAAAAAATAAATTTTAAAAAAAATTGAAAAAAAAAATTCAAAAAAATTTCAAAAAAAAAAATAAAAAAAAATTTAAAAGAAAATTGAAAAAAAAAATTCGAAAAAAAATTTCGAAAAAAAAATTTCAAAAAAAAAAAATTCAAAAAAAATTTCAAAAAAATTTTCGAAAAAAAAATTTCAAAAAAAAAAAATTCAAAAAAAATTTCAAAAAAATTTTCAAAAAAAAAATAAAAAAAAAAAAATTCAAAAAATAAAATTTCAAAAAAATTTAAAAAAAAAAATTTTCAAAAAAAAAATTTCAAAAAAATTTTCGAAAAAAAAAAATTGAAAAAAAAAATTCGAAAAAAAAATTTTCAAGAAAAAAAAATTAAAAAAAAAATTTAAAAAAATTCAGAAAAAATTTCAAAAAAAATTTCGAAAAAAAAAATTATAAAAAAAAAAATTTCAAAAAAAAAATTTTCAAAAAAAAAAGTTTAAAAAAAATTTCAAAAAAATTTTCGAAAAAAAAATGAAAAAAAAAATTTTAAAAAAAATTGAAAAAAAATTCGAAAAAAAAATTTTCGAAAAAAAAATTTCAAAAAAAAAAATTTTCAAAGAAAAATTAAAAAAAAAATTTTAAAAAAAAATTCGAAAAAAAATTTCAAAAAAATTTTCAAAAAAAAAATTTTCAAAAAAAAGATTTAAAAAAAATTTCAAAAAAAAGAATTTCAAAAATTTAAAAAAAATTGCAAAAAAAATGAAAAAAAAAAATTTAAAAAAAAATTGAAAAAAAAAATCGAAAAAAAAAATTTCAAAAAAAATTTCAAAAAAAAAAATTAAAAAAAAAAATTTAAAAAAAAAATTTTCAAGAAAAAAAAATAAAAAAAAAAATTTAAAAAAATTCAGAAAAAATTTCAAAAAAAAAATCCGAAAAAAAATTTCAAAAAAAAAAATTTCAAAAAAAAATTTTCAAAAAAAAAAGTTTAAAAAAAAATTTCAAAAAAAATTTCAAAAAAATTTTCGAAAAAAAAATGAAAAAAAAAAATTTAAAAAAAATTGAAAAAAAATTCGAAAAAAAAATTTTCGAAAAAAAAATTTCAAAAAAAAAAAATTTTCAAAAAAAAATTTAAAAAAAAATTTAAAAAAAAAATTCGAAAAAAAATTTCAAAAAAATTTTCGAAAAAAAAAATTTCAAAAAAAAAAATTTTCAAAAAAAAGATTTAAAAAATTTTCAAAAAAAAAAATTAAAAAAAAAATTTCAAAAAAATTTTCGAAAAAAAAAATTTCAAAAAAAAAATTTTCAAGAAAAAAAAATTTTAAAAAATTCAGAAAAAATTTCAAAAAAAATTTCAAAAAAAAATGAAAAAAAAATTTTAAAAAAAATTGAAAAAAAAATTCGAAAAAAAAATTTTCAAAAAAAAATTAAAAAAAAAATTTAAAAAAAAATTGAAAAAAAAAATTTTCGAAAAATAAATTTTAAAAAAAATTGAAAAAAAAAATTCAAAAAAATTTCAAAAAAAAAATAAAAAAAAAATTTAAAAAAATTTTTCGAAAAATAAAATTGAAAAAAAAAATTCTAAAAAAAAATTTTCAAGAAAAAAAAATTTAAAAAAAAATTTAAAAAAATTCAGAAAAAATTTCAAAAAAATTTTCGAAAAAAAAATGAAAAAAAAATTTAAAAAAAAATTGAAAAAAAATTCGAAAAAAAAATTTTCAAAAATTTAAAAAAAATTGCAAAAAAAAATTCGAAAAAAAATTCGAAAAAAAAATTTCAAAAAAAAAAATTCAAAAAAAATTTCAAAAAAATTTTCAAAAAAAAAAATTAAAAAAAAAAATTCAAAAAAATTTTCGTAAAAAAAATTTCAAAAAAAAAATTTTCAAGAAAAAAAAATTAAAAAAAAAATTTAAAAAAATTCAGAAAAAATTTCAAAAAAAAAATCCGAAAAAAAATTTCAAAAAAAAAAATTTCAAAAAAAAAATTTTCAAAAAAAAAAGTTTAAAAAAAATTTCAAAAAAAATTTCAAAAAAATTTTCGAAAAAAAAATGAAAAAAAAAAATTTAAAAAAAATTGAAAAAAAATTCGAAAAAAAAATTTTCGAAAAAAAAATTAAAAAAAAAAAAATTTTCAAAAAAAAATTAAAAAAAAAAAAAAATTTCAAAAAAAAATTTAAAAAAAAATTTTAAAAAAAAATTCGAAAAAAAATTTCAAAAAAATTTTCGAAAAAAAAAATTTCAAAAAAAAAATTTTCAAAAAAAAGATTTAAAAAAAATTTCAAAAAAAAAATTTTCAAAAATTTAAAAAAAATTGCAAAAAAAATTCGAAAAAAAATTCGAAAAAAAAATTTCAAAAAAAAAAAATTCAAAAAAAATTTCAAAAAAATTTTCAAAAAAAAAAATTAAAAAAAAAATTTCAAAAAAATTTTCGTAAAAAAAAAATTTCAAAAAAAAAATTTTCAAGAAAAAAAAATTAAAAAAAAAATTTAAAAAAATTCAGAAAAAATTTCAAAAAAAAATCCGAAAAAAAATTTAAAAAAAAAAATTTCAAAAAAAAAATTTTTCAAAAAAAAAGTTTCAAAAAAATTTTCGAAAAAAAAAATTGAAAAAAAAAATTCGAAAAAAAAATTTTCAGAAAAAAAAATTTCAAAAAAAATTTAAAAAAAAATTGAAAAAAAATTTCAAAAAAAAAAATTTAAAAAAAAAAATTTTCAAAAAAAAAATTTCAAAAAAATTTTCGAAAAAAAAAATTGAAAAAAAAAATTCGAAAAAAAAATTTTCAAGAAAAAAAAATTTTAAAAAAAATTAAAAAAAATTCAGAAAAAATTTCAAAAAAAAAATCCGAAAAAAAATTTCAAAAAAAAAATTTCAAAAAAAAATTTTCAAAAAAAAGATTTAAAAAAAATTTCAAAAAAAAAATTTTCAAAAATTTAAAAAAAATTGCAAAAAAAAATTCGAAAAAAAATTTCGAAAAAAAAATTTCAAAAAAAAAAATTTTCAAAAAAAAGATTTAAAAAAAATTTCAAAAAAAAAATTTTCAAAAATTTAAAAAAAAATTCGAAAAAAAATTTCGAAAAAAAAATTTCGAAAAAAAAAATTTTCAAAAAAAATTTTCAAAAAAAAATTTCAAAAAAAATTTTAAAAAATTTTTTTAAAAAAATTCGAAAAAAAATTTCAAAAAAATTTTCGAAAAAAAAAATTTCGAAAAAAAAAATTTCAAAAAAAAAAATTTCAAAAAAAAAATTTTCAAAAATTTAAAAAAATTGCAAAAAAAAATTCGAAAAAAATTTTCGAAAAAAAAATTTCAAAAAAAAAAATTTTAAAAAAAATTTTAAAAAATTTCAAAAAAATTTTCGAAAAAAAAATTTCAAAAAAAAAATTTTCAAAAAAAAATTTTCAAAAAAAAATTTCAAAAAAAATTTTAAAAAAAATTTTTAAAAAAATTCGAAAAAAAATTTCAAAAAAATTTTCGAAAAAAAAAATTTTCAAAAAAAAGATTTAAAAAAAATTTCAAAAAAAAAAATTTTCAAAAATTAAAAAAAAATTGCAAAAAAAAATTCGAAAAAAAATTTCGAAAAAAAAATTTCAAAAAAAAAAATTTAAAAAAAAATTTAAAAAAATTCAGAAAAAATTTCAAAAAAATTTTCGAAAAAAAAATGAAAAAAAAAATTTAAAAAAAAATTGAAAAAAAATTCGAAAAAAAAATTTTCGAAAAAAAAATTTCAAAAAAAAAAATTTTCAAAAAAAAATTTCAAAAAAATTTTCAAAAAAAAAAATTTCAAAAAAAATTTCAAAAAAAAAAATTCAAAAAAAATTAAAAAAAAATTCAAAAAAAAATTTTCAAAAAAAATTTTTAAAAAAATATAAAAAAATTAAAAAAAAAAAATTTAAAAAAAATTTCAAAAAAAAAAATTTCAAAAAAAAAAATTTTCAAAAAAAAAATTTCAAAAAAATTTTCGAAAAAAAAATTTTCAAGAAAAAAAAATTAAAAAAAAAATTTAAAAAAATTCAGAAAAAATTTCAAAAAAAAAATCCGAAAAAAAATTTCAAAAAAAAAAATTTAAAAAAAAAATTTTCAAAAAAAAAAGTTTAAAAAAAATTTCAAAAAAAATTTCAAAAAAATTTTCGAAAAAAAAATGAAAAAAAAAATTTAAAAAAAATTGAAAAAAAATTCGAAAAAAAAATTTTCGAAAAAAAAATTTCAAAAAAAAAAATTTTCAAAAAAAAATTTAAAAAAAAATTTAAAAAAAAAATTCGAAAAAAAATTTCAAAAAAATTTTCGAAAAAAAAAATTTCAAAAAAAAAAATTTTCAAAAAAAAGATTTAAAAAATTTTCAAAAAAAAAAATTAAAAAAAAAATTTCAAAAAAATTTTCGAAAAAAAAAATTTCAAAAAAAAAATTTTCAAGAAAAAAAAATTTTAAAAAATTCAGAAAAAATTTCAAAAAAAATTTCAAAAAAAAATGAAAAAAAAATTTTAAAAAAAATTGAAAAAAAAATTCGAAAAAAAAATTTTCAAAAAAAAATTTTAAAAAAAATTAAAAAAAAAATTGAAAAAAAAAATTTTCGAAAAATAAATTTAAAAAAAAATTCAAAAAAAAAATTCAAAAAAATTTAAAAAAAAAATAAAAAAAAAATTTAAAAAAAATTTTCGAAAAAAAAAATTGAAAAAAAAAATTCTAAAAAAAAATTTTCAAGAAAAAAAAAATTTAAAAAAAAATTTAAAAAAATTCAGAAAAAATTTCAAAAAAATTTTCGAAAAAAAAATGAAAAAAAAAATTTTAAAAAAAATTGAAAAAAAATTCGAAAAAAAAATTTTCGAAAAAAAAATTTCAAAAAAAAAAATTTTTCAAAAAAAAATTTCAAAAAAATTTTCAAAAAAAAAAATTTCAAAAAAAATTTCAAAAAAAAAAATTCAAAAAAAATTTTAAAAAAATTCAAAAAAAAATTTTCAAAAAAAATTTTTAAAAAAATAAAAAAAAAAATAAAAAAAAAAAATTTAAAAAAATTTCAAAAAAAAAAATTTCAAAAAAAAAAATTTTCAAAAAAATTTTCAAAAAAAAAAATTTCAAAAAAAATTTCAAAAAAAAAAATTCAAAAAAAATTTTAAAAAAATTCAAAAAAAAATTTTCAAAAAAATTTTTTAAAAAAATAAAAAAAAAATAAAAAAAAAAAAATTTAAAAAAAATTTCAAAAAAAAAAAATTAAAAAAAAAAAATTTTCAAAAATTTAAAAAAAATTGCAAAAAAAATGAAAAAAAAAAAATTTAAAAAAAAATTGAAAAAAAAATTTTCGAAAAAAAAATTTCAAAAAAAAAAATTTTCAAAAAAAAATTTCAAAAAAATTTTCAAAAAAAATTTCAAAAAAAAAAATTCAAAAAAAATTTTAAAAAAATTCAAAAAAAAATTTTCAAAAAAATTTTTTAAAAAAATAAAAAAAAAAATTAAAAAAAAAAAATTTAAAAAAAATTTCAAAAAAAAAAATTTCAAAAAAAAAATTTCAAAAAAATTTTCGAAAAAAAAAATTTCAAAAAAAAAATTTTCAAAAAAAAAAATTTCAAAAAAAATTTAAAAAAAAATTGAAAGATGAATTCGAAAAAAAAATTTTCAAAAAAAAATTTAAAAAAAAAATTTTAAAAAAAATTGAAAAAAAAATTCGAAAAAAAATTTCGAAAAAAAAATTTCAAAAAAAAAAATTCAAAAAAAATTTCAAAAAAAATTTCAAAAAAAAAAATTAAAAAAAAAAATTCAAAAAAAAAAAATCAAAAAAAATTTCAAAAAAAAAATTTTCAAAAAAAAAATTTCAAAAAAATTTTCGAAAAAAAAAAATTGAAAAAAAAAATTGGAAAAAAAAATTTTCAAGAGAAAAAAATTTAAAAAAAAATTTAAAAAAATTCAGAAAAAATTTCAAAAAAAAAATCCGAAAAAAAATTTCAAAAAAAAAATTTCAAAAAAAAAATTTCAAAAAAAAAATTTTCAAAAAAAAAAGTTTAAAAAAAATTTAAAAAAAAATTTCAAAAAAATTTTCGAAAAAAAAATGAAAAAAAAAAATTTAAAAAAAATTGAAAATAAATTCGAAAAAAAAATTTTCGAAAAAAAAATTTCAAAAAAAAAAATTTTCAAAAAAAAATTTAAAAAAAAAAAAATTTTCAAAAAAAAATTTTAAAAAAAATTTTAAAAAAAAATTCGAAAAAAAATTTCAAAAAAATTTTCGAAAAAAAAAATTTCAAAAAAAAAATTTTCAAAAAAAAGATTTAAAAAAAATTTCAAAAAAAAAATTTTCAAAAATTTAAAAAAAATTGCAAAAAAAAATTCGAAAAAAAATTCGAAAAAAAAATTTCAAAAAAAAAAAATTTAAAAAAAATTTCAAAAAAAAAAATTTCAAAAAAAAAAATTTTCAAAAAAAAATTTCAAAAAAATTTTCAAAAAAAAAAATTTCAAAAAAAATTTCAAAAAAAAATTTTCGAAAAATAAATTTTTAAAAAAATTGAAAAAAAAAATTCAAAAAAATTTCAAAAAAAAAAATAAAAAAAAAAATTTAAAAAAATTTTTCGAAAAATAAAATTGAAAAAAAAAATTCTAAAAAAAAATTTTCAAGAAAAAAAAATTTAAAAAAAAATTTAAAAAAATTCAGAAAAAATTTCAAAAAAATTTTCGAAAAAAAAATGAAAAAAAAAATTTAAAAAAAAATTGAAAAAAAATTCGAAAAAAAAATTTTCAAAAATTTAAAAAAAATTGCAAAAAAAAATTCGAAAAAAAATTCGAAAAAAAAATTTCAAAAAAAAAAAATTCAAAAAAAATTTCAAAAAAATTTTCAAAAAAAAAAATTAAAAAAAAAATTTCAAAAAAATTTTCGTAAAAAAAATTTCAAAAAAAAAATTTTCAAGAAAAAAAAATTAAAAAAAAAATTTAAAAAAATTCAGAAAAAATTTCAAAAAAAAAATCCGAAAAAAAATTTCAAAAAAAAAAATTTCAAAAAAAAAATTTTCAAAAAAAAAAGTTTAAAAAAAATTTCAAAAAAAATTTCAAAAAAATTTTCGAAAAAAAAATGAAAAAAAAAATTGAAAAAAAATTCGAAAAAAAAATTTTCGAAAAAAAAATTTCAAAAAAAAAATTTTCAAAAAAAAATTTAAAAAAAAAAAAAATTTCAAAAAAAATTTTAAAAAAAAATTCGAAAAAAAATTTCAAAAAAATTTTCGAAAAAAAAAATTTCAAAAAAAAAATTTTCAAAAAAAAGATTTAAAAAAAATTTCAAAAAAAAAATTTTCAAAAATTTAAAAAAAATTGCAAAAAAAATTCGAAAAAAAATTCGAAAAAAAAATTTCAAAAAAAAAAAATTCAAAAAAAATTTCAAAAAAATTTTCAAAAAAAAAAATTAAAAAAAAAATTTCAAAAAAATTTTCGTAAAAAAAAAATTTCAAAAAAAAAATTTTCAAGAAAAAAAAATTAAAAAAAAAATTTAAAAAAATTCAGAAAAAATTTCAAAAAAAAAATCCGAAAAAAAATTTCAAAAAAAAAATTTTCAAAAAAAAAATTTTTCAAAAAAAAAGTTTCAAAAAAATTTTCGAAAAAAAAAATTGAAAAAAAAAATTCGAAAAAAAAATTTTCAGAAAAAAAAATTTCAAAAAAAATTAAAAAAAAAATTGAAAAAAAATTTCAAAAAAAAAAATTTCAAAAAAAAAATTTTCAAAAAAAAAATTTCAAAAAAATTTTCGAAAAAAAAAATTGAAAAAAAAAATTCGAAAAAAAAATTTTCAAGAAAAAAAAATTTTAAAAAAAATTAAAAAAAATTCAGAAAAAATTTCAAAAAAAAAATCCGAAAAAAAATTTCAAAAAAAAAATTTCAAAAAAAAATTTCAAAAAAAAGATTTAAAAAAAATTTCAAAAAAAAAATTTTCAAAAATTTAAAAAAAATTGCAAAAAAAAATTCGAAAAAAAATTTCGAAAAAAAAATTTCAAAAAAAAAAATTTTCAAAAAAAAGATTTAAAAAAAATTTCAAAAAAAAAATTTTCAAAAATTTAAAAAAAAATTCGAAAAAAAATTTCGAAAAAAAAATTTCGAAAAAAAAAATTTTCAAAAAAAATTTTCAAAAAAAAATTTCAAAAAAAATTTTAAAAAAATTTTTTAAAAAAATTCGAAAAAAAATTTCAAAAAAATTTTCGAAAAAAAAAATTTCAAAAAAAAAAATTTCAAAAAAAAAATTTTCAAAAAAAAGATTTAAAAAAAATTTCAAAAAAAAAATTTTCAAAAATTTAAAAAAATTGCAAAAAAAAATTCGAAAAAAAATTTCGAAAAAAAAATTTCAAAAAAAAAAATTTTAAAAAAAATTTTAAAAAATTTCAAAAAAATTTTCGAAAAAAAAATTTCAAAAAAAAAATTTTCAAAAAAAAAATTTTCAAAAAAAAATTTCAAAAAAAATTTAAAAAAAAATTTTTAAAAAAATTCGAAAAAAAATTTCAAAAAAATTTTCGAAAAAAAAAATTTTCAAAAAAAATATTTAAAAAAAATTTTCAAAAATTTAAAAAAAATTGCAAAAAAAAATTCGAAAAAAAATTTCGAAAAAAAAATTTCAAAAAAAAAAATTTAAAAAAAAATTTAAAAAAATTCAGAAAAAATTTCAAAAAAATTTTCGAAAAAAAAATGAAAAAAAAAAATTTAAAAAAAAATTGAAAAAAAATTCGAAAAAAAAATTTTCGAAAAAAAAATTTCAAAAAAAAAAATTTTCAAAAAAAAATTTCAAAAAAATTTTCAAAAAAAAAAATTTCAAAAAAAATTTCAAAAAAAAAAATTCAAAAAAAATTAAAAAAAAATTCAAAAAAAAATTTTCAAAAAAAATTTTTAAAAAAATATAAAAAAATTAAAAAAAAAAAATTTAAAAAAAATTTCAAAAAAAAAAATTTCAAAAAAAAAAATTTTCAAAAAAAAAATTTCAAAAAAATTTTCGAAAAAAAAATTTTCAAGAAAAAAAAATTAAAAAAAAAATTTAAAAAAATTCAGAAAAAATTTCAAAAAAAAAATCCGAAAAAAAATTTCAAAAAAAAAAATTTAAAAAAAAAATTTTCAAAAAAAAAAGTTTAAAAAAAATTTCAAAAAAAATTTCAAAAAAATTTTCGAAAAAAAAATGAAAAAAAAAATTTAAAAAAAATTGAAAAAAAATTCGAAAAAAAAATTTTCGAAAAAAAAATTTCAAAAAAAAAAATTTTCAAAAAAAAATTTAAAAAAAAATTTAAAAAAAAAATTCGAAAAAAAATTTCAAAAAAATTTTCGAAAAAAAAAATTTCAAAAAAAAAAATTTTCAAAAAAAAGATTTAAAAAATTTTCAAAAAAAAAAATTAAAAAAAAAATTTCAAAAAAATTTTCGAAAAAAAAAATTTCAAAAAAAAAATTTTCAAGAAAAAAAAATTTTAAAAAATTCAGAAAAAATTTCAAAAAAAATTTCAAAAAAAAATGAAAAAAAAAATTTTAAAAAAAATTGAAAAAAAAATTCGAAAAAAAAATTTTCAAAAAAAAATTTTAAAAAAAATTAAAAAAAAAATTGAAAAAAAAAATTTTCGAAAAATAAATTTAAAAAAAAATTGAAAAAAAAAATTCAAAAAAATTTAAAAAAAAAATAAAAAAAAAATTTAAAAAAAATTTTCGAAAAAAAAAATTGAAAAAAAAAATTCTAAAAAAAAATTTTCAAGAAAAAAAAAATTTAAAAAAAAATTTAAAAAAATTCAGAAAAAATTTCAAAAAAATTTTCGAAAAAAAAATGAAAAAAAAAATTTTAAAAAAAATTGAAAAAAAATTCGAAAAAAAAATTTTCGAAAAAAAAATTTCAAAAAAAAAAATTTTTCAAAAAAAAATTTCAAAAAAATTTTCAAAAAAAAAAATTTCAAAAAAAATTTCAAAAAAAAAAATTCAAAAAAAATTTTAAAAAAATTCAAAAAAAAATTTTCAAAAAAAATTTTTAAAAAAATAAAAAAAAAAATAAAAAAAAAAATTTAAAAAAATTTCAAAAAAAAAAATTTCAAAAAAAAAAATTTTCAAAAAAAAATTTCAAAAAAATTTTCAAAAAAAAAAATTTCAAAAAAAATTTCAAAAAAAAAAATTCAAAAAAAATTTTAAAAAAATTCAAAAAAAAATTTTCAAAAAAAATTTTTAAAAAAATAAAAAAAAAAATAAAAAAAAAAAAATTTAAAAAAAATTTCAAAAAAAAAAATTAAAAAAAAAAAATTTTCAAAAATTTAAAAAAAATTGCAAAAAAAATGAAAAAAAAAAATTTAAAAAAAAATTGAAAAAAAAATTTTCGAAAAAAAAATTTCAAAAAAAAAAATTTTCAAAAAAAAATTTCAAAAAAATTTTCAAAAAAAATTTCAAAAAAAAAAATTCAAAAAAAATTTTAAAAAAATTCAAAAAAAAATTTTCAAAAAAAATTTTTAAAAAAATAAAAAAAAAAATTAAAAAAAAAAAATTTAAAAAAAATTTCAAAAAAAAAAATTTCAAAAAAAAAATTTCAAAAAAATTTTCGAAAAAAAAAATTTCAAAAAAAAAATTTTCAAAAAAAAAAATTTCAAAAAAAATTTAAAAAAAAATGAAAAAAAAATTTAAAAAAAAATTGAAAGATGAATTCGAAAAAAAAATTTTCAAAAAAAAATTTTAAAAAAAAATTTAAAAAAAATTTCAAAAAAAAAAATTAAAAAAAAAAATTCAAAAAAAAAAATCAAAAAAAATTTCAAAAAAAAAATTTTCAAAAAAAAAATTTCAAAAAAATTTTCGAAAAAAAAAAATTGAAAAAAAAAATTGGAAAAAAAAATTTTCAAGAAAAAAAAATTTAAAAAAAAATTTAAAAAAATTCAGAAAAAATTTCAAAAAAAAAATCCGAAAAAAAATTTCAAAAAAAAAATTTCAAAAAAAAAATTTCAAAAAAAAAATTTTCAAAAAAAAAAGTTTAAAAAAAATTTTAAAAAAAATTTCAAAAAAATTTTCGAAAAAAAAATGAAAAAAAAAAATTTAAAAAAAATTGAAAAAAAATTCGAAAAAAAAATTTTCGAAAAAAAAATTTCAAAAAAAAAAATTTTCAAAAAAAAATTAAAAAAAAAAAAAATTTTCAAAAAAAAATTTTAAAAAAAATTTTAAAAAAAAATTCGAAAAAAAATTTCAAAAAAATTTTCGAAAAAAAAAATTTCAAAAAAAAAATTTTCAAAAAAAAGATTTAAAAAAAATTTCAAAAAAAAAATTTTCAAAAATTTAAAAAAAATTGCAAAAAAAAATTCGAAAAAAAATTCGAAAAAAAAATTTCAAAAAAAAAAAATTTAAAAAAAATTTCAAAAAAAAAAATTTCAAAAAAAAAAATTTTCAAAAAAAAATTTCAAAAAAATTTTCAAAAAAAAAAATTTCAAAAAAAATTTAAAAAAAAAAAATTCAAAAAAAATTTTAAAAAAATTCAAAAAAAAATTTTCAAAAAAAATTTTTAAAAAAATAAAAAAAAAAATAAAAAAAAAAAAATTTAAAAAAAAATTCAAAAAAAAAAATTCAAAAAAAAAAATTTTCAAAAATTTAAAAAAAATTGCAAAAAAAATGAAAAAAAAAAATTTAAAAAAAAATTGAAAAAAAAATTTTCGAAAAAAAAATTTCAAAAAAAAAAATTTTCAAAAAAAAATTTCAAAAAAATTTTCAAAAAAAATTTCAAAAAAAAAAAATTCAAAAAAAATTTTAAAAAAATTCAAAAAAAAATTTTCAAAAAAAATTTTTAAAAAAATAAAAAAAAAAATTAAAAAAAAAAAATTTAAAAAAAATTTCAAAAAAAAAATTTCAAAAAAAAAAATTTTCAAAAAAAAAATTTCAAAAAAATTTTCGAAAAAAAAAATTTCAAAAAAAAAATTTTCAAAAAAAAAAATTTCAAAAAAAATTTAAAAAAAAATTGAAAAAAATTAAAAAAAAAAAAAATTTTCAAAAAAAAAATTTCAAAAAAAAAAATTTCAAAAAAATTTTCGAAAAAAAAAATTTCAAAAAAAAAAATTTCAAAAAAAATTTTTAAAAAAATTGAAAAAAAATTTAAAAAAAAAAATTTTCAAAAAAAAAATTTCAAAAAAATTTTCGAAAAAAAAAATTGAAAAAAAATTCGAAAAAAAAATTTTCGAAAAAAAAATTTCAAAACAAAAAATTTTCAAAAAAAAATTTCAAAAAAATTTTCAAAAAAAAAAATTCAAAAAAAATTAAAAAAAAATTAAAAAAAAAATTTTCAAAAAAAATTTTTAAAAAAATAAAAAAAAAATTTAAAAAAAATTTCAAAAAAAAAAATTTCAAAAAAAAAAATTTTCAAAAAAAAAATTTCAAAAAAATTTTCGAAAAAAAAAATTTCAAAAAAAAAATTTTCAAAAAAAAAAATTTCAAAAAAAATTTAAAAAAAAATTGAAAAAAAAATTAAAAAAAAAAATTTTCAAAAAAAAAATTTCAAAAAAATTTTCGAAAAAAAAAATTGAAGAAAAAAATTCGAAAAAAAAATTTTCAAGAAAAAAAATTTAAAAAA
>OX101823.2:31194470-31276970 GCA_944452925.2 Chrysolina oricalcia | reverse complement strand
AATGAAAAAAAAAAATTTAAAAAAAAATTGAAAAAAAAATTTTCGAAAAAAAAATTTCAAAAAAAAAAATTTTCAAAAAAAAATTTCAAAAAAATTTTCAAAAAAAATTTCAAAAAAAAAAATTCAAAAAAAATTTTTAAAAAATTCAAAAAAAAATTTTCAAAAAAAATTTTTAAAAAAATAAAAAAAAAAATTAAAAAAAAAAAAATTTAAAAAAAATTTCAAAAAAAAAAATTTCAAAAAAAAAATTTCAAAAAAATTTTCGAAAAAAAAAATTTCAAAAAAAAAATTTTCAAAAAAAAAAATTTCAAAAAAAATTTAAAAAAAAATGAAAAAAAAATTTAAAAAAAAATTGAAAGATGAATTCGAAAAAAAAATTTTCAAAAAAAAATTTAAAAAAAAAATTTAAAAAAAATTTGAAAAAAAAATTCGAAAAAAAATTTCGAAAAAAAAATTTCAAAAAAAAAAATTCAAAAAAAATTTCAAAAAAAATTTCAAAAAAAAAAATTAAAAAAAAAAAATTCAAAAAAAAAAATCAAAAAAAATTTCAAAAAAAAAATTTTCAAAAAAAAAATTTCAAAAAAATTTTCGAAAAAAAAAAATTGAAAAAAAAAATTGGAAAAAAAAATTTTCAAGAAAAAAAAATTTAAAAAAATTCAGAAAAAATTTCAAAAAAAAAATCCGAAAAAAAATTTCAAAAAAAAAATTTCAAAAAAAAAATTTCAAAAAAAAAATTTTCAAAAAAAAAAGTTTAAAAAAAATTTTAAAAAAAATTTCAAAAAAATTTTCGAAAAAAAAATGAAAAAAAAAAATTTAAAAAAAATTGAAAAAAAATTCGAAAAAAAAATTTTCGAAAAAAAAATTTCAAAAAAAAAAATTTTCAAAAAAAAATTTAAAAAAAAAAAAATTTTCAAAAAAAAATTTTAAAAAAAATTTTAAAAAAAAATTCGAAAAAAAATTTCAAAAAAATTTTCGAAAAAAAAAATTTCAAAAAAAAAATTTTCAAAAAAAAGATTTAAAAAAAATTTCAAAAAAAAAATTTTCAAAAATTTAAAAAAAATTGCAAAAAAAAATTCGAAAAAAAATTCGAAAAAAAAATTTCAAAAAAAAAAAATTTAAAAAAAATTTCAAAAAAAAAAATTTCAAAAAAAAAAATTTTCAAAAAAAAATTTCAAAAAAATTTTCAAAAAAAAAAATTTCAAAAAAAATTTCAAAAAAAAAAATTCAAAAAAAATTTTAAAAAAATTCAAAAAAAAATTTTCAAAAAAAATTTTTAAAAAAATAAAAAAAAAATAAAAAAAAAAAAATTTAAAAAAAATTTCAAAAAAAAAAATTCAAAAAAAAAAATTTTCAAAAATTAAAAAAAAATTGCAAAAAAAATGAAAAAAAAAATTTAAAAAAAAATTGAAAAAAAAATTTTCGAAAAAAAAATTTCAAAAAAAAAAATTTTCAAAAAAAAATTTCAAAAAAATTTTCAAAAAAAATTTCAAAAAAAAAAATTCAAAAAAAATTTTAAAAAAATTCAAAAAAAAATTTTCAAAAAAAATTTTTAAAAAAATAAAAAAAAAAATTAAAAAAAAAAAATTTAAAAAAAATTTCAAAAAAAAAATTTCAAAAAAAAAAATTTTCAAAAAAAAAATTTCAAAAAAATTTTCGAAAAAAAAAATTTCAAAAAAAAATTTTAAAAAAAATTAAAAAAAAAATTGAAAAAAAAATTCGAAAAAAAAATTTTCAAAAAAAAATTTTAAAAAAAATTAAAAAAAAAATTGAAAAAAAAAATTTTCGAAAAATAAATTTAAAAAAAAATTGAAAAAAAAAATTCAAAAAAATTTAAAAAAAAAATTTAAAAAAAATTTAAAAAAAATTTTCGAAAAAAAAAATTGAAAAAAAAAATTCTAAAAAAAAATTTTCAAGAAAAAAAAAATTTAAAAAAAAATTTAAAAAAATTCAGAAAAAATTTCAAAAAAAATTTCGAAAAAAAAATGAAAAAAAAAATTTAAAAAAAAATTGAAAAAAAATTCGAAAAAAAAATTTTCGAAAAAAAAATTTCAAAAAAAAAAATTTTTCAAAAAAAAATTTCAAAAAAATTTTCAAAAAAAAAAATTTCAAAAAAAATTTCAAAAAAAAAAATTCAAAAAAAATTTTAAAGAAATTCAAAAAAAAATTTTCAAAAAAAATTTTTAAAAAAATAAAAAAAAAATAAAAAAAAAAATTTAAAAAAATTTCAAAAAAAAAAATTTCAAAAAAAAAAATTTTCAAAAAAAAATTTCAAAAAAATTTTCAAAAAAAAAAATTTCAAAAAAAATTTCAAAAAAAAAAATTCAAAAAAAATTTTAAAAAAATTCAAAAAAAAATTTTCAAAAAAAATTTTTAAAAAAATAAAAAAAAAAAAATTTAAAAAAAATTTCAAAAAAAAAAAATTCAAAAAAAAAAATTTTCAAAAATTTAAAAAAAATTGCAAAAAAAATGAAAAAAAAAAATTTAAAAAAAAATTGAAAAAAAAATTTTCGAAAAAAAAATTTCAAAAAAAAAAATTTTCAAAAAAAAATTTCAAAAAAATTTTCAAAAAAAATTTCAAAAAAAAAAATTCAAAAAAAATTTTAAAAAAATTCAAAAAAAAATTTTCAAAAAAAATTTTTAAAAAAATAAAAAAAAAAATTAAAAAAAAAAAAATTTAAAAAAAATTTCAAAAAAAAAAATTTCAAAAAAAAAATTTCAAAAAAATTTTCGAAAAAAAAAATTTCAAAAAAAAAATTTTCAAAAAAAAAAATTTCAAAAAAAATTTAAAAAAAAATGAAAAAAAAATTTAAAAAAAAATTGAAAGATGAATTCGAAAAAAAAATTTTCAAAAAAAAATTTAAAAAAAAAATTTAAAAAAAAATTGAAAAAAAAATTCGAAAAAAAATTTCGAAAAAAAAATTTCAAAAAAAAAAATTCAAAAAAAATTTCAAAAAAAATTTCAAAAAAAAAAATTAAAAAAAAAAAATTCAAAAAAAAAAATCAAAAAAAATTTCAAAAAAAAAATTTTCAAAAAAAAAATTTCAAAAAAATTTTCGAAAAAAAAAAATTGAAAAAAAAAATTGGAAAAAAAAATTTTCAAGAAAAAAAAATTTCAAAAAAAATTTAAAAAAATTCAGAAAAAATTTCAAAAAAAAAATCCGAAAAAAAATTTCAAAAAAAAAATTTCAAAAAAAAAATTTCAAAAAAAAAATTTTCAAAAAAAAAAGTTTAAAAAAAATTTTAAAAAAAATTTCAAAAAAATTTTCGAAAAAAAAATGAAAAAAAAAAATTTAAAAAAAATTGAAAAAAAATTCGAAAAAAAAATTTTCGAAAAAAAAATTTCAAAAAAAAAAATTTTCAAAAAAAAATTTTAAAAAAAATTTTAAAAAAAAATTCGAAAAAAAATTTCAAAAAAATTTTCGAAAAAAAAAATTTCAAAAAAAAAATTTTCAAAAAAAAGATTTAAAAAAAATTTCAAAAAAAAAATTTTCAAAAATTTAAAAAAAATTGCAAAAAAAAATTCGAAAAAAAATTCGAAAAAAAAATTTCAAAAAAAAAAATTTAAAAAAAATTTCAAAAAAAAAAATTTCAAAAAAAAAAATTTTCAAAAAAAAATTTCAAAAAAATTTTCAAAAAAAAAAATTTCAAAAAAAATTTCAAAAAAAAAATTCAAAAAAAATTTTAAAAAAATTCAAAAAAAAATTTTCAAAAAAAATTTTTAAAAAAATAAAAAATAAAATAAAAAAAAAAAAATTTAAAAAAAATTTCAAAAAAAAAAATTCAAAAAAAAAAATTTTCAAAAATTTAAAAAAAATTGCAAAAAAAATGAAAAAAAAAAATTTAAAAAAAAATTGAAAAAAAAATTTTCGAAAAAAAAATTTCAAAAAAAAAAATTTTCAAAAAAAAATTTCAAAAAAATTTTCAAAAAAAATTTCAAAAAAAAAAATTCAAAAAAAATTTTAAAAAAATTCAAAAAAAAATTTTCAAAAAAAATTTTTAAAAAAATAAAAAAAAAAATTAAAAAAAAAAAATTTAAAAAAAATTTCAAAAAAAAAATTTCAAAAAAAAAAATTTTCAAAAAAAAAATTTCAAAAAAATTTTCGAAAAAAAAAATTTCAAAAAAAAAATTTTCAAAAAAAAAAATTTCAAAAAAAATTTAAAAAAAAATTGAAAAAAATTAAAAAAAAAAAAAAATTTCAAAAAAAAAATTTCAAAAAAAAAAATTTCAAAAAAATTTTCGAAAAAAAAAATTTCAAAAAAAAAATTTTCAAAAAAAAAAATTTCAAAAAAAATTTTTAAAAAAATTGAAAAAAAATTTAAAAAAAAAAATTTTCAAAAAAAAAATTTCAAAAAAATTTTCGAAAAAAAAAATTGAAAAAAAATTCGAAAAAAAAATTTTCGAAAAAAAAATTTCAAAACAAAAAATTTTCAAAAAAAAATTTCAAAAAAATTTTCAAAAAAAAAAATTCAAAAAAAATTAAAAAAAAATTCAAAAAAAAATTTTCAAAAAAAATTTTTAAAAAAATAAAAAAAAAATTTAAAAAAAATTTCAAAAAAAAAAATTTCAAAAAAAAAAATTTTCAAAAAAAAAATTTCAAAAAAATTTTCGAAAAAAAAAATTTCAAAAAAAAAATTTTCAAAAAAAAAAATTTCAAAAAAAATTTAAAAAAAAATTGAAAAAAAAATTAAAAAAAAAAATTTTCAAAAAAAAAATTTCAAAAAAATTTTCGAAAAAAAAAATTGAAGAAAAAAATTCGAAAAAAAAATTTTCAAGAAAAAAAAATTTAAAAAAAAATTTAAAAAAATTCAGAAAAAATTTCAAAAAAAAAATCCGAAAAAAAATTTCAAAAAAAAAAATTTTAAAAAAATTTTTGAAAAAAATTCGAAAAAAAATTTCAAAAAAATTTTCGAAAAAAAAAAATTTTCAAAAAAAAGATTTAAAAAAAATTTCAAAAAAAAAATTTTCAAAAATTTAAAAAAAATTGCAAAAAAAATGAAAAAAAAAATTTAAAAAAAAATTGAAAAAAAAAATTTCAAAAAAAATTTCAAAAAAAAAAAATTAAAAAAAAAATTTTAAAAAAATTTCAAAAAAATTTTAAAAAAAATTGAAAGATGAATTCGAAAAAAAAATTTTCAAAAAAAAATTTAAAAAAAAAAATTAAAAAAAAAATTGAAAAAAAAATTCGAAAAAAAATTTCGAAAAAAAAATTTCAAAAAAAAAAATTCAAAAAAAATTTCAAAAAAAATTTCAAAAAAAAAAATTAAAAAAAAAAAATTAAAAAAAAAAAAAATCAAAAAAAATTTCAAAAAAAAAATTTTCAAAAAAAAAATTTCAAAAAAATTTTCGAAAAAAAAAAATTGAAAAAAAAAATTCGAAAAAAAAATTTTCAAGAAAAAAAAATTTAAAAAAAAATTTAAAAAAATTCAGAAAAAATTTCAAAAAAAAAATCCGAAAAAAAATTTCAAAAAAAAAATTTCAAAAAAAAAATTTCAAAAAAAAAATTTTCAAAAAAAAAAGTTTAAAAAAAATTTCAAAAAAATTTTCGAAAAAAAAATGAAAAAAAAATTTAAAAAAAAATTGAAAAAAAATTCGAAAAAAAAATTTTCGAAAAAATTTTCGAAAAAAAAAATTTTCAAAAAAAAAATTTTCAAAAAAAAGATTTTCAAAAATTTAAAAAAAATTGCAAAAAAATGAAAAAAAAAATTTTCGAAAAAAAAAATTTCAAAAAAAAAATTTTCAAAAAAAAGATTTAAAAAAAATTTCAAAAAAAAAATTTTCAAAAATTTAAAAAAAATTGCAAAAAAAAATTCGAAAAAAAATTCGAAAAAAAAATTTCAAAAAAAAAAAATTCAAAAAAAATTTCAAAAAAATTTTCAAAAAAAAAAATTAAAAAAAAAAATTTCAAAAAAAAAATTTTCAAGAAAAAAAAATTAAAAAAAAAATTTTCAAAAAAAAGATTTAAAAAAATTTTCAAAAATTTAAAAAAAAATTCGAAAAAAAATTTTGAAAAAAAAATTTCGAAAAAAAAAATTTTCAAAAAAAATTTTCAAAAAAAAATTTCAAAAAAAATTTTAAAAAAATTTTTTAAAAAAATTCGAAAAAAAATTTCAAAAAAATTTTCGAAAAAAAAAATTTCAAAAAAAAAAATTTTCAAAAAAAAGATTTGAAAAATTTTCAAAAAAAAAAATTAAAAAAAAAATTTCAAAAAAATTTTCGAAAAAAAAAATTTCAAAAAAAAAATTTTCAAGAAAAAAAAATTTTAAAAAATTCAGAAAAAATTTCAAAAAAAATTTCAAAAAAAAATGAAAAAAAAAATTTTAAAAAAAATTGAAAAAAAAATTCGAAAAAAAAATTTTCAAAAAAAAATTTTAAAAAAAATTAAAAAAAAAATTGAAAAAAAAAATTTTCGAAAAATAAATTTAAAAAAAAATTGAAAAAAAAAATTCAAAAAAATTTAAAAAAAAAATAAAAAAAAAATTTAAAAAAAATTTTCGAAAAAAAAAATTGAAAAAAAAAATTCTAAAAAAAAATTTTCAAGAAAAAAAAAATTTAAAAAAAAATTTAAAAAAATTCAGAAAAAATTTCAAAAAAATTTTCGAAAAAAAAATGAAAAAAAAAATTTTAAAAAAAATTGAAAAAAAATTCGAAAAAAAAATTTTCGAAAAAAAAATTTCAAAAAAAAAAATTTTTCAAAAAAAAATTTCAAAAAAATTTTCAAAAAAAAAAATTTCAAAAAAAATTTCAAAAAAAAAATTCAAAAAAAATTTTAAAAAAATTCAAAAAAAAATTTTCAAAAAAAATTTTTAAAAAAATAAAAAAAAAATAAAAAAAAAAATTTAAAAAAATTTCAAAAAAAAAAATTTCAAAAAAAAAAATTTTCAAAAAAAAATTTCAAAAAAATTTTCAAAAAAAAAAATTTCAAAAAAAATTTCAAAAAAAAAAATTCAAAAAAAATTTTAAAAAAATTCAAAAAAAAATTTTCAAAAAAAATTTTTAAAAAAATAAAAAAAAAAATAAAAAAAAAAAAATTTCAAAAAAATTTCAAAAAAAAAAAATTCAAAAAAAAAAATTTTCAAAAATTTAAAAAAAATTGCAAAAAAATTTCAAAAAAAAAATTTTCAAGAAAAAAAAATTTTAAAAAATTCAGAAAAAATTTCAAAAAAAATTTCAAAAAAAAATGAAAAAAAAAATTTTAAAAAAAATTGAAAAAAAAATTCGAAAAAAAAATTTTCAAAAAAAAATTTTAAAAAAAATTAAAAAAAAAATTGAAAAAAAAAATTTTCGAAAAATAAATTTAAAAAAAAATTGAAAAAAAAAATTCAAAAAAATTTAAAAAAAAAATAAAAAAAAAATTTAAAAAAAATTTTCGAAAAAAAAAATTGAAAAAAAAAATTCTAAAAAAAAATTTTCAAGAAAAAAAAAATTTAAAAAAAAATTTAAAAAAATTCAGAAAAAATTTCAAAAAAATTTTCGAAAAAAAAATGAAAAAAAAAATTTTAAAAAAAATTGAAAAAAAATTCGAAAAAAAAATTTTCGAAAAAAAAATTTCAAAAAAAAAAATTTTTCAAAAAAAAATTTCAAAAAAATTTTCAAAAAAAAAAATTTCAAAAAAAATTTCAAAAAAAAAAATTCAAAAAAAATTTTAAAAAAATTCAAAAAAAAATTTTCAAAAAAAATTTTTAAAAAAATAAAAAAAAAAATAAAAAAAAAAATTTAAAAAAATTTCAAAAAAAAAAATTTCAAAAAAAAAAATTTTCAAAAAAAAATTTCAAAAAAATTTTCAAAAAAAAAAATTTCAAAAAAAATTTCAAAAAAAAAAATTCAAAAAAAATTTTAAAAAAATTCAAAAAAAAATTTTCAAAAAAAATTTTTAAAAAAATAAAAAAAAAAATAAAAAAAAAAAAATTTAAAAAAAATTTCAAAAAAAAAAAATTCAAAAAAAAAAATTTTCAAAAATTTAAAAAAAATTGCAAAAAAAATGAAAAAAAAAAATTTAAAAAAAAATTGAAAAAAAAATTTTCGAAAAAAAAATTTCAAAAAAAAAAATTTTCAAAAAAAAATTTCAAAAAAATTTTCAAAAAAAATTTCAAAAAAAAAAATTCAAAAAAAATTTTTAAAAAATTCAAAAAAAAATTTTCAAAAAAAATTTTTAAAAAAATAAAAAAAAAAATTAAAAAAAAAAAAATTTAAAAAAAATTTCAAAAAAAAAAATTTCAAAAAAAAAATTTCAAAAAAATTTTCGAAAAAAAAAATTTCAAAAAAAAAATTTTCAAAAAAAAAAATTTCAAAAAAAATTTTAAAAAAAATGAAAAAAAAATTTAAAAAAAAATTGAAAGATGAATTCGAAAAAAAAATTTTCAAAAAAAAATTTAAAAAAAAAATTTAAAAAAAATTTGAAAAAAAAATTCGAAAAAAAATTTCGAAAAAAAAATTTCAAAAAAAAAAATTCAAAAAAAATTTCAAAAAAAATTTCAAAAAAAAAAATTAAAAAAAAAAAATTCAAAAAAAAAAATCAAAAAAAATTTCAAAAAAAAAATTTTCAAAAAAAAAATTTCAAAAAAATTTTCGAAAAAAAAAAATTGAAAAAAAAAATTGGAAAAAAAAATTTTCAAGAAAAAAAAATTTAAAAAAAAATTTAAAAAAATTCAGAAAAAATTTCAAAAAAAAAATCCGAAAAAAAATTTCAAAAAAAAAATTTCAAAAAAAAAATTTCAAAAAAAAAATTTTCAAAAAAAAAAGTTTAAAAAAAATTTTAAAAAAAATTTCAAAAAAATTTTCGAAAAAAAAATGAAAAAAAAAAATTTAAAAAAAATTGAAAAAAAATTCGAAAAAAAAATTTTCGAAAAAAAAATTTCAAAAAAAAAAATTTTCAAAAAAAAATTTAAAAAAAAAAAAATTTTCAAAAAAAAATTTTAAAAAAAATTTTAAAAAAAAATTCGAAAAAAAATTTCAAAAAAATTTTCGAAAAAAAAAATTTCAAAAAAAAAATTTTCAAAAAAAAGATTTAAAAAAAATTTCAAAAAAAAAATTTTCAAAAATTTAAAAAAAATTGCAAAAAAAAATTCGAAAAAAAATTCGAAAAAAAAATTTCAAAAAAAAAAAATTTAAAAAAAATTTCAAAAAAAAAAATTTCAAAAAAAAAAATTTTCAAAAAAAAATTTCAAAAAAATTTTCAAAAAAAAAAATTTCAAAAAAAATTTCAAAAAAAAAAATTCAAAAAAAATTTTAAAAAAATTCAAAAAAAAATTTTCAAAAAAAATTTTTAAAAAAATAAAAAAAAAATTCAAAAAAAAAAATTTTCAAAAATTTAAAAAAAATTGCAAAAAAATTTCAAAAAAAAAATTTTCAAGAAAAAAAAATTTTAAAAAATTCAGAAAAAATTTCAAAAAAAATTTCAAAAAAAAATGAAAAAAAAAATTTTAAAAAAAATTGAAAAAAAAATTCGAAAAAAAAATTTTCAAAAAAAAATTTTAAAAAAAATTAAAAAAAAAATTGAAAAAAAAAATTTTCGAAAAATAAATTTAAAAAAAAATTGAAAAAAAAAATTCAAAAAAATTAAAAAAAAAAATAAAAAAAAAATTTAAAAAAAATTTTCGAAAAAAAAAATTGAAAAAAAAAATTCTAAAAAAAAATTTTCAAGAAAAAAAAAATTTAAAAAAAAATTTAAAAAAATTCAGAAAAAATTTCAAAAAAATTTTCGAAAAAAAAATGAAAAAAAAAATTTTAAAAAAAATTGAAAAAAAATTCGAAAAAAAAATTTTCGAAAAAAAAATTTCAAAAAAAAAAATTTTTCAAAAAAAAATTTCAAAAAAATTTTCAAAAAAAAAAATTTCAAAAAAAATTTCAAAAAAAAAAATTCAAAAAAAATTTTAAAAAAATTCAAAAAAAAATTTTCAAAAAAAATTTTTAAAAAAATAAAAAAAAAAATAAAAAAAAAAATTTAAAAAAATTTCAAAAAAAAAAATTTCAAAAAAAAAAATTTTCAAAAAAAAATTTCAAAAAAATTTTCAAAAAAAAAAATTTCAAAAAAAATTTCAAAAAAAAAAATTCAAAAAAAATTTTAAAAAAATTCAAAAAAAAATTTTCAAAAAAAATTTTTAAAAAAATAAAAAAAAAAATAAAAAAAAAAAAATTTAAAAAAAATTTCAAAAAAAAAAAATTCAAAAAAAAAAATTTTCAAAAATTTAAAAAAAATTGCAAAAAAAATGAAAAAAAAAAATTTAAAAAAAAATTGAAAAAAAAATTTTCGAAAAAAAAATTTCAAAAAAAAAAATTTTCAAAAAAAAATTTCAAAAAAATTTTCAAAAAAAATTTCAAAAAAAAAAATTCAAAAAAAATTTTTAAAAAATTCAAAAAAAAATTTTCAAAAAAAATTTTTAAAAAAATAAAAAAAAAAATTAAAAAAAAAAAAATTTAAAAAAAATTTCAAAAAAAAAAATTTCAAAAAAAAAATTTCAAAAAAATTTTCGAAAAAAAAAATTTCAAAAAAAAAATTTTCAAAAAAAAAAATTTCAAAAAAAATTTTAAAAAAAATGAAAAAAAAATTTAAAAAAAAATTGAAAGATGAATTCGAAAAAAAAATTTTCAAAAAAAAATTTAAAAAAAAAATTTAAAAAAAATTTGAAAAAAAAATTCGAAAAAAAATTTCGAAAAAAAAATTTCAAAAAAAAAAATTCAAAAAAAATTTCAAAAAAAATTTCAAAAAAAAAAATTAAAAAAAAAAAATTCAAAAAAAAAAATCAAAAAAAATTTCAAAAAAAAAATTTTCAAAAAAAAAATTTCAAAAAAATTTTCGAAAAAAAAAAATTGAAAAAAAAAATTGGAAAAAAAAATTTTCAAGAAAAAAAAATTTAAAAAAAAATTTAAAAAAATTCAGAAAAAATTTCAAAAAAAAAAATCCGAAAAAAAATTTCAAAAAAAAAATTTCAAAAAAAAAATTTCAAAAAAAAAATTTTCAAAAAAAAAAGTTTAAAAAAAATTTTAAAAAAAATTTCAAAAAAATTTTCGAAAAAAAAATGAAAAAAAAAAATTTAAAAAAAATTGAAAAAAAATTCGAAAAAAAAATTTTCGAAAAAAAAATTTCAAAAAAAAAAATTTTCAAAAAAAAATTTAAAAAAAAAAAAATTTTCAAAAAAAAATTTTAAAAAAAATTTTAAAAAAAAATTCGAAAAAAAATTTCAAAAAAATTTTCGAAAAAAAAAATTTCAAAAAAAAAATTTTCAAAAAAAAGATTTAAAAAAAATTTCAAAAAAAAAATTTTCAAAAATTTAAAAAAAATTGCAAAAAAAAATTCGAAAAAAAATTCGAAAAAAAAATTTCAAAAAAAAAAAATTTAAAAAAAATTTCAAAAAAAAAAATTTCAAAAAAAAAAATTTTCAAAAAAAAATTTCAAAAAAATTTTCAAAAAAAAAAATTTCAAAAAAAATTTCAAAAAAAAAAATTCAAAAAAAATTTTAAAAAAATTCAAAAAAAAATTTTCAAAAAAAATTTTTAAAAAAATAAAAAAAAAATAAAAAAAAAAAAATTTAAAAAAAATTTCAAAAAAAAAAATTCAAAAAAAAAAATTTTCAAAAATTTAAAAAAAATTGCAAAAAAAATGAAAAAAAAAAATTTAAAAAAAAATTGAAAAAAAAATTTTCGAAAAAAAAATTTCAAAAAAAAAAATTTTCAAAAAAAAATTTCAAAAAAATTTTCAAAAAAAATTTCAAAAAAAAAAATTCAAAAAAAATTTTAAAAAAATTCAAAAAAAAATTTTCAAAAAAAATTTTTAAAAAAATAAAAAAAAAAATAAAAAAAAAAAAATTTAAAAAAAATTTCAAAAAAAAAATTTCAAAAAAAAAAATTTTCAAAAAAAAAATTTCAAAAAAATTTTCGAAAAAAAAAATTTCAAAAAAAAATTTTAAAAAAAATTAAAAAAAAAATTGAAAAAAAAATTCGAAAAAAAAATTTTCAAAAAAAAATTTTAAAAAAAATTAAAAAAAAAATTGAAAAAAAAAATTTTCGAAAAATAAATTTAAAAAAAAATTGAAAAAAAAAATTCAAAAAAATTTAAAAAAAAAATAAAAAAAAAATTTAAAAAAAATTTTCGAAAAAAAAAATTGAAAAAAAAAATTCTAAAAAAAAATTTTCAAGAAAAAAAAAATTTAAAAAAAAATTTAAAAAAATTCAGAAAAAATTTCAAAAAAATTTTCGAAAAAAAAATGAAAAAAAAAATTTTAAAAAAAATTGAAAAAAAATTCGAAAAAAAAATTTTCGAAAAAAAAATTTCAAAAAAAAAAATTTTTCAAAAAAAAATTTCAAAAAAATTTTCAAAAAAAAAAATTTCAAAAAAAATTTCAAAAAAAAAAATTCAAAAAAAATTTTAAAGAAATTCAAAAAAAAATTTTCAAAAAAAATTTTTAAAAAAATAAAAAAAAAAATAAAAAAAAAAATTTAAAAAAATTTCAAAAAAAAAAATTTCAAAAAAAAAAATTTTCAAAAAAAAATTTCAAAAAAATTTTCAAAAAAAAAAATTTCAAAAAAAATTTCAAAAAAAAAAATTCAAAAAAAATTTTAAAAAAATTCAAAAAAAAATTTTCAAAAAAAATTTTTAAAAAAATAAAAAAAAAAAAATTTAAAAAAAATTTCAAAAAAAAAAAATTCAAAAAAAAAAATTTTCAAAAATTTAAAAAAAATTGCAAAAAAAATGAAAAAAAAAAATTTAAAAAAAAATTGAAAAAAAAATTTTCGAAAAAAAAATTTCAAAAAAAAAAATTTTCAAAAAAAAATTTCAAAAAAATTTTCAAAAAAAATTTCAAAAAAAAAAATTCAAAAAAAATTTTAAAAAAATTCAAAAAAAAATTTTCAAAAAAAATTTTTAAAAAAATAAAAAAAAAAATTAAAAAAAAAAAAATTTAAAAAAAATTTCAAAAAAAAAAATTTCAAAAAAAAAATTTCAAAAAAATTTTCGAAAAAAAAAATTTCAAAAAAAAAATTTTCAAAAAAAAAAATTTCAAAAAAAATTAAAAAAAAAATGAAAAAAAAATTTAAAAAAAAATTGAAAGATGAATTCGAAAAAAAAATTTTCAAAAAAAAATTTAAAAAAAAAATTTAAAAAAAAATTGAAAAAAAAATTCGAAAAAAAATTTCGAAAAAAAAATTTCAAAAAAAAAATTCAAAAAAAATTTCAAAAAAAATTTCAAAAAAAAAAATTAAAAAAAAAAAATTCAAAAAAAAAAATCAAAAAAAATTTCAAAAAAAAAATTTTCAAAAAAAAAATTTCAAAAAAATTTTCGAAAAAAAAAAATTGAAAAAAAAAATTGGAAAAAAAAATTTTCAAGAAAAAAAAATTTAAAAAAAAATTTAAAAAAATTCAGAAAAAATTTCAAAAAAAAAAATCCGAAAAAAAATTTCAAAAAAAAAATTTTCAAAAAAAAAAGTTTAAAAAAAATTTTTAAAAAAATTTCAAAAAAATTTTCGAAAAAAAAATGAAAAAAAAAAATTTAAAAAAAATTGAAAAAAAATTCGAAAAAAAAATTTTCGAAAAAAAAATTTCAAAAAAAAAAATTTTCAAAAAAAAATTTTAAAAAAAAAAAATTTTCAAAAAAAAATTTTAAAAAAAATTTTAAAAAAAAATTCGAAAAAAAATTTCAAAAAAATTTTCGAAAAAAAAAATTTCAAAAAAAAAATTTTCAAAAAAAAGATTTAAAAAAAATTTCAAAAAAAAAATTTTCAAAAATTTAAAAAAAATTGCAAAAAAAAATTCGAAAAAAAATTCGAAAAAAAAATTTCAAAAAAAAAAAATTTAAAAAAAATTTCAAAAAAAAAAATTTCAAAAAAAAAAATTTTCAAAAAAAAATTTCAAAAAAATTTTCAAAAAAAAAAATTTCAAAAAAAATTTCAAAAAAAAAAATTCAAAAAAAATTTTAAAAAAATTCAAAAAAAAATTTTCAAAAAAAATTTTTAAAAAAATAAAAAATAAAATAAAAAAAAAAAATTTAAAAAAAATTTCAAAAAAAAAAAATTCAAAAAAAAAAATTTTCAAAAATTTAAAAAAAATTGCAAAAAAAATGAAAAAAAAAATTTAAAAAAAAATTGAAAAAAAAATTTTCGAAAAAAAAATTTCAAAAAAAAAAATTTTCAAAAAAAAATTTCAAAAAAATTTTCAAAAAAAATTTCAAAAAAAAAAATTCAAAAAAAATTTTAAAAAAATTCAAAAAAAAATTTTCAAAAAAAATTTTTAAAAAAATAAAAAAAAAAATTAAAAAAAAAAAAATTTAAAAAAAATTTCAAAAAAAAAATTTCAAAAAAAAAAATTTTCAAAAAAAAAATTTCAAAAAAATTTTCGAAAAAAAAAATTTCAAAAAAAAAATTTTCAAAAAAAAAAATTTCAAAAAAAATTTTTAAAAAAATTTCAAAAAAAAAATTTTCAAAAATTTAAAAAAAATTGCAAAAAAAAATTCGAAAAAAAATTCGAAAAAAAAATTTCAAAAAAAAAAAATTTAAAAAAAATTTCAAAAAAAAAAATTTCAAAAAAAAAAATTTTCAAAAAAAAATTTCAAAAAAATTTTCAAAAAAAAAAATTTCAAAAAAAATTTCAAAAAAAAAAATTCAAAAAAAATTTTAAAAAAATTCAAAAAAAAATTTTCAAAAAAAATTTTTAAAAAAATAAAAAATAAAATAAAAAAAAAAAATTTAAAAAAAATTTCAAAAAAAAAAAATTCAAAAAAAAAAATTTTCAAAAATTTAAAAAAAATTGCAAAAAAAATGAAAAAAAAAATTTAAAAAAAAATTGAAAAAAAAATTTTCGAAAAAAAAATTTCAAAAAAAAAAATTTTCAAAAAAAAATTTCAAAAAAATTTTCAAAAAAAATTTCAAAAAAAAAAATTCAAAAAAAATTTTAAAAAAATTCAAAAAAAAATTTTCAAAAAAAATTTTTAAAAAAATAAAAAAAAAAATTAAAAAAAAAAAAATTTAAAAAAAATTTCAAAAAAAAAATTTCAAAAAAAAAAATTTTCAAAAAAAAAATTTCAAAAAAATTTTCGAAAAAAAAAATTTAAAAAAAAAAATTTTCAAAAAAAAAATTTCAAAAAAATTTTCGAAAAAAAAAATTGAAAAAAAATTCGAAAAAAAAATTTTCGAAAAAAAAATTTCAAAACAAAAAATTTTCAAAAAAAAATTTCAAAAAAATTTTCAAAAAAAAAAATTCAAAAAAAATTAAAAAAAAATTCAAAAAAAAATTTTCAAAAAAAATTTTTAAAAAAATAAAAAAAAAATTTAAAAAAAATTTCAAAAAAAAAAATTTCAAAAAAAAAATTTTCAAAAAAAAAATTTCAAAAAAATTTTCGAAAAAAAAAATTTCAAAAAAAAAATTTTCAAAAAAAAAAATTTCAAAAAAAATTTAAAAAAAAATTGAAAAAAAAATTAAAAAAAAAAATTTTCAAAAAAAAAATTTCAAAAAAATTTTCGAAAAAAAAAATTGAAGAAAAAAATTCGAAAAAAAAATTTTCAAGAAAAAAAAATTTGAAAAAAAATTTAAAAAAATTCAGAAAAAATTTCAAAAAAAAAATCCGAAAAAAAATTTCAAAAAAAAAAATTTTAAAAAAATTTTTGAAAAAAATTCGAAAAAAAATTTCAAAAAAATTTTCGAAAAAAAAAAATTTTCAAAAAAAAGATTTAAAAAAAATTTCAAAAAAAAAATTTTCAAAAATTTAAAAAAAAATTGAAAAAAAAAATTTCAAAAAAAATTTCAAAAAAAAAAAATTAAAAAAAAAATTTTAAAAAAATTTCAAAAAAATGAAAAAAAAATTTTAAAAAAAATTAAAAAAAAAAAATTAAAAAAAAAATTGAAAAAAAAATTCGAAAAAAAATTTCGAAAAAAAAATTTCAAAAAAAAAAATTCAAAAAAAATTTCAAAAAAAATTTCAAAAAAAAAAATTAAAAAAAAAAAATTCAAAAAAAAAAAAATCAAAAAAAATTTCAAAAAAAAAATTTTCAAAAAAAAAATTTCAAAAAAATTTTCGAAAAAAAAAAATTGAAAAAAAAAATTCGAAAAAAAAATTTTCAAGAAAAAAAAATTTAAAAAAAAATTTAAAAAAATTCAGAAAAAATTTCAAAAAAAAAATCCGAAAAAAAATTTCAAAAAAAAAATTTCAAAAAAAAAATTTCAAAAAAAAAATTTTCAAAAAAAAAAGTTTAAAAAAAATTTCAAAAAAATTTTCGAAAAAAAAATGAAAAAAAAAATTTAAAAAAAAATTGAAAAAAAATTCGAAAAAAAAATTTTCGAAAAAATTTTCGAAAAAAAAAATTTTCAAAAAAAAAATTTTCAAAAAAAAGATTTTCAAAAATTTAAAAAAAATTGCAAAAAAATGAAAAAAAAAATTTTCGAAAAAAAAAATTTCAAAAAAAAAATTTTCAAAAAAAAGATTTAAAAAAAATTTCAAAAAAAAAATTTTCAAAAATTTAAAAAAAATTGCAAAAAAAAATTCGAAAAAAAATTCGAAAAAAAAATTTCAAAAAAAAAAAATTCAAAAAAAATTTCAAAAAAATTTTCAAAAAAAAAAATTAAAAAAAAAAATTTCAAAAAAAAAATTTTCAAGAAAAAAAAATTAAAAAAAAAATTTTCAAAAAAAAGATTTAAAAAAATTTTCAAAAATTTAAAAAAAAATTCGAAAAAAAATTTTGAAAAAAAAATTTCGAAAAAAAAAATTTTCAAAAAAAATTTTCAAAAAAAAATTTCAAAAAAAATTTAAAAAAAATTTTTTAAAAAAATTCGAAAAAAAATTTCAAAAAAATTTTCGAAAAAAAAAATTTCAAAAAAAAAATTTTCAAAAAAAAGATTTAAAAAAAATTTCAAAAAAAAATTTTCAAAAATTTAAAAAAATTGCAAAAAAAAATTCGAAAAAAAATTTCGAAAAAAAAATTTCAAAAAAAAAAATTTTAAAAAAAATTTAAAAAAATTCAGAAAAAATTTCAAAAAAATTTTCGAAAAAAAAATTTCAAAAAAAAAATTTTCAAAAAAAAAATTTTCAAAAAAAAATTTCAAAAAAAATTTTAAAAAAAATTTTTAAAAAAATTCGAAAAAAAATTTCAAAAAAATTTTCGAAAAAAAAATTTTCAAAAAAAAGATTTAAAAAAAATTTCAAAAAAAAAATTTTCAAAAATTTAAAAAAAATTGCAAAAAAAAATTCGAAAAAAAATTTCGAAAAAAAAATTTCAAAAAAAAAAATTAAAAAAAAATTTTTAAAAAATTCAGAAAAAATTTCAAAAAAATTTTCGAAAAAAAAATGAAAAAAAAAATTTAAAAAAAAATTGAAAAAAAATTCGAAAAAAAAATTTTCAAAAAAAAATTTCAAAAAAAAAAATTTTCAAAAAAAAATTTCAAAAAAATTTTCAAAAAAAAAAATTTCAAAAAAAATTTCAAAAAAAAAAATTCAAAAAAAATTTAAAAAAAATTCAAAAAAAAATTTCCAAAAAAAATTTTTAAAAAAATAAAAAAAAAAAAATTTAAAAAAAATTTCAAAAAAAAAAATTTCAAAAAAAAAAATTTTCAAAAAAAAAATTTCAAAAAAATTTTCGAAAAAAAAATTTTCAAGAAAAAAAAATTAAAAAAAAAATTTAAAAAAATTCAGAAAAAATTTCAAAAAAAAAATCCGAAAAAAAATTTCAAAAAAAAAAATTTAAAAAAAAAATTTTCAAAAAAAAAAGTTTAAAAAAAATTTCAAAAAAAATTTCAAAAAAATTTTCGAAAAAAAATGAAAAAAAAAATTTAAAAAAAATTGAAAAAAAATTCGAAAAAAAAATTTTCGAAAAAAAAATTTCAAAAAAAAAAAATTTCAAAAAAAAATTAAAAAAAAAAAAAAATTTTAAAAAAAAATTTAAAAAAAAATTTTAAAAAAAAATTCGAAAAAAAATTTCAAAAAAATTTTCGAAAAAAAAAATTTCAAAAAAAAAATTTTCAAAAAAAAGATTTAAAAAAAATTTCAAAAAAAAAATTTTCAAAAATTTAAAAAAAATTGCAAAAAAAAATTCGAAAAAAAATTCGAAAAAAAAATTTCAAAAAAAAAAAATTCAAAAAAAATTTCAAAAAAATTTTCAAAAAAAAAAATAAAAAAAAAAATTTCAAAAAAATTTTCGTAAAAAAAAAATTTCAAAAAAAAAATTTTCAAGAAAAAAAAATTTAAAAAAAAATTTAAAAAAATTCAGAAAAAATTAAAAAAAAAAATTCGAAAAAAAATTTCGAAAAAAAAATTTCAAAAAAAAAAAATTCAAAAAAAATTTCAAAAAAATTTTCGAAAAAAAAATGAAAAAAAAAAATTTAAAAAAAATTGAAAAAAAATTCGAAAAAAAAAATTTTCGAAAAAAAAATTTCAAAAAAAAAAAATTTTCAAAAAAAAATTTAAAAAAAAATTTCAAAAAAAAAAATTTCAAAAAAAATTTTAAAAAAAAAATTCAAAAAAAATTTAAAAAAAATTCAAAAAAAAATTTTCAAAAAAAATTTTTAAAAAAATAAAAAAAAAAATTTAAAAAAAAAAAATTTAAAAAAAATTTCAAAAAAAAAATTTCAAAAAAAAAAATTTTCAAAAAAAAAATTTCAAAAAAATTTTCGAAAAAAAAAATTTCAAAAAAAAAATTTTCAAAAAAAAAAATTTCAAAAAAAATTTTAAAAAAAATTGAAAAAAAATTTAAAAAAAAAAAATTTTCAAAAAAAAAATTTCAAAAAAATTTTCGAAAAAAAAAATTCAAAAAAAATTTTAAAAAAATTCAAAAAAAAATTTAAAAAATAATTTAAAAAAACTCAGAAAAAATTTCAAAAAAAAAATCCGAAAAAAAATTTCAAAAAAAAAAATTTCAAAAAAAAAATTTTCAAAAAAAAATTTCAAAAAAATTTTAAAAAAATTTTTGAAAAAAATTCGAAAAAAAATTTCAAAAAAATTTTCGAAAAAAAAAAATTTTCAAAAAAAAGATTTAAAAAAAATTTCAAAAAAAAAATTTTCAAAAATTTTAAAAAAATTTCAAAAAAATGAAAAAAAAATGAATTCGAAAAAAAAATTTTCAAAAAAAAATTTTAAAGAAAAATTTAAAAAAAAATTGAAAAAAAAATTTTCGAAAAAATAAATTTTAAAAAAAATTGAAAAAAAAAATTCAAAAAAATTTCAAAAAAAAAAATAAAAAAAAAATTAAAAGAAAATTGAAAAAAAAAATTCGAAAAAAAATTTCGAAAAAAAAATTTCAAAAAAAAAAAATTCAAAAAAAATTTCAAAAAAATTTTCGAAAAAAAAATTTCAAAAAAAAAAATTCAAAAAAAATTTCAAAAAAATTTTCAAAAAAAAAATAAAAAAAAAAAAATTCAAAAAATAAAATTTCAAAAAAATTTAAAAAAAAAAATTTTCAAAAAAAAAATTTCAAAAAAATTTTCGAAAAAAAAAAATTGAAAAAAAAAATTCGAAAAAAAAATTTTCAAGAAAAAAAAATTAAAAAAAAAATTTAAAAAAATTCAGAAAAAATTTCAAAAAAAATTTCGAAAAAAAAAATTATAAAAAAAAAAATTTCAAAAAAAAAATTTTCAAAAAAAAAAGTTTAAAAAAAATTTCAAAAAAATTTTCGAAAAAAAAATGAAAAAAAAAATTTTAAAAAAAATTGAAAAAAAATTCGAAAAAAAAATTTTCGAAAAAAAAATTTCAAAAAAAAAAAATTTTCAAAAAAAAATTAAAAAAAAAATTTTAAAAAAAAATTCGAAAAAAAATTTCAAAAAAATTTTCAAAAAAAAAATTTTCAAAAAAAAGATTTAAAAAAAATTTCAAAAAAAAGAATTTCAAAAATTTAAAAAAAATTGCAAAAAAAAATTCGAAAAAAAATTTCAAAAAAAAAAATTTCAAAAAAAAATTTTCAAAAAAAAAAGTTTAAAAAAAAATTTCAAAAAAAATTTCAAAAAAATTTTCGAAAAAAAAATGAAAAAAAAAAATTTAAAAAAAATTGAAAAAAAATTCGAAAAAAAAATTTTCGAAAAAAAAATTTCAAAAAAAAAAAATTTTCAAAAAAAAATTTAAAAAAAAATTTAAAAAAAAAATTCGAAAAAAAATTTCAAAAAAATTTTCAAAAAAAAATTTCAAAAAAAAAAATTTTCAAAAAAAAGATTTAAAAAATTTTCAAAAAAAAAAATTAAAAAAAAAATTTCAAAAAAATTTTCGAAAAAAAAAATTTCAAAAAAAAAATTTTCAAAAAAAAAATTTCAAAAAAATTTTCGAAAAAAAAAATTGAAAAAAAAAATTCGAAAAAAAAATTTTCAAGAAAAAAAAATTTTAAAAAAAATTAAAAAAAATTCAGAAAAAATTTCAAAAAAAAAATCCGAAAAAAAATTTCAAAAAAAAAAATTTCAAAAAAAAATTTTCAAAAAAAAGATTTAAAAAAAATTTCAAAAAAAAAATTTTCAAAAATTTAAAAAAAATTGCAAAAAAAAATTCGAAAAAAAATTTCGAAAAAAAAATTTCAAAAAAAAAAAATTTTCAAAAGATTTAAAAAAAATTTCAAAAAAAAAATTTTCAAAAATTTAAAAAAAAATTCGAAAAAAAATTTCGAAAAAAAAATTTCGAAAAAAAAAATTTTCAAAAAAAATTTTCAAAAAAAAATTTCAAAAAAAATTTTAAAAAAATTTTTTAAAAAAATTCGAAAAAAAATTTCAAAAAAATTTTCGAAAAAAAAAATTTCAAAAAAAAAATTTTCAAAAAAAAGATTTAAAAAAAATTTCAAAAAAAAAATTTTCAAAAATTTAAAAAAATTGCAAAAAAAAATTCGAAAAAAAATTTCGAAAAAAAAATTTCAAAAAAAAAAATTTTAAAAAAAATTTTAAAAAATTTCAAAAAAATTTTCGAAAAAAAAATTTCAAAAAAAAAATTTTCAAAAAAAAAATTTTCAAAAAAAAATTTCAAAAAAAATTTTAAAAAAAATTTTTAAAAAAGTTCGAAAAAAAATTTCAAAAAAATTTTCGAAAAAAAAAATTTTCAAAAAAAAGATTTAAAAAAAATTTCAAAAAAAAAATTTTCAAAAATTTAAAAAAAATTGCAAAAAAAAATTCGAAAAAAAATTTCGAAAAAAAAATTTCAAAAAAAAAAATTTAAAAAAAAATTTAAAAAAATTCAGAAAAAATTTCAAAAATTTTTAAAAAAATATAAAAAAATTAAAAAAAAAAAATTAAAAAAAAATTTCAAAAAAAAAATTTCAAAAAAAAAAATTTTCAAAAAAAAAATTTCAAAAAAATTTTCGAAAAAAAAATTTTCAAGAAAAAAAAATTTAAAAAAAAATTTAAAAAAATTCAGAAAAAATTTCAAAAAAAAAATCCGAAAAAAAATTTCAAAAAAAAAATTTAAAAAAAAAATTTTCAAAAAAAAAAGTTTAAAAAAAATTTCAAAAAAAATTTCAAAAAAATTTTCGAAAAAAAAATGAAAAAAAAAAATTTAAAAAAAATTGAAAAAAAATTCGAAAAAAAAATTTTCGAAAAAAAAATTTCAAAAAAAAAAATTTTCAAAAAAAAATTTAAAAAAAAATTTAAAAAAAAAATTCGAAAAAAAATTTCAAAAAAATTTTCGAAAAAAAAAATTTCAAAAAAAAAAATTTTCAAAAAAAAGATTTAAAAAATTTTCAAAAAAAAAAATTAAAAAAAAAATTTCAAAAAAATTTTCGAAAAAAAAAATTTCAAAAAAAAAATTTTCAAGAAAAAAAATTTTTAAAAAATTCAGAAAAAATTTCAAAAAATTTTTAAAAAAATAAAAAAAAAAATAAAAAAAAAAAAATTTAAAAAAAATTGCAAAAAAAATGAAAAAAAAAAATTTAAAAAAAAATTGAAAAAAAAATTTTCGAAAAAAAAATTTCAAAAAAAAAAATTTTCAAAAAAAAATTTCAAAAAAATTTTCAAAAAAAATTTCAAAAAAAAAAATTCAAAAAAAATTTTAAAAAAATTCAAAAAAAAATTTTCAAAAAAAATTTTTAAAAAAATAAAAAAAAAAATTAAAAAAAAAAAAATTTAAAAAAAATTTCAAAAAAAAAATTTCAAAAAAAAAATTTCAAAAAAATTTTCGAAAAAAAAAATTTCAAAAAAAAAATTTTCAAAAAAAAAAATTTCAAAAAAAATTTTAAAAAAAATGAAAAAAAAATTTAAAAAAAAATTGAAAGATGAATTCGAAAAAAAAATTTTCAAAAAAAAATTCAAAAAAAAAAATTCAAAAAAAATTTTAAAAAAATTCAAAAAAAAATTTTCAAAAAAAATTTTTAAAAAAATAAAAAAAAAAATTAAAAAAAAAAAAATTTAAAAAAAATTTCAAAAAAAAAATTTCAAAAAAAAAATTCAAAAAAAATTTTAAAAAAATTCAAAAAAAAATTTTCAAAAAAAATTTTTAAAAAAATAAAAAAAAAAATTAAAAAAAAAAAAATTTAAAAAAAATTTCAAAAAAAAAATTTCAAAAAAAAAATTTCAAAAAAATTTTCGAAAAAAAAAATTTCAAAAAAAAAATTTTCAAAAAAAAAAATTTCAAAAAAAATTTTAAAAAAAATTAAAAAAAAATTTAAAAAAAAATTGAAAGATGAATTCGAAAAAAAAATTTTCAAAAAAAAATTCAAAAAAAATTTCAAAAAAAATTTCAAAAAAAAAAATTAAAAAAAAAAATTCAAAAAAAAAAAATCAAAAAAAATTTCAAAAAAAAAATTTTCAAAAAAAAAAATTCAAAAAAATTTTCGAAAAAAAAAAATTGAAAAAAAAAATTGGAAAAAAAAATTTTCAAGAAAAAAAAATTTAAAAAAAAATTTAAAAAAATTCAGAAAAAATTTCAAAAAAAAAATTTTCAAAAATTTAAAAAAAATTGCAAAAAAAAATTCGAAAAAAAATTTCGAAAAAAAAATTTCAAAAAAAAAAATTTAAAAAAAAATTTAAAAAAATTCAGAAAAAATTTCAAAAAAATTTTCGAAAAAAAAATGAAAAAAAAAATTTAAAAAAAAATTGAAAAAAAATTCGAAAAAAAAATTTTCAAAAAAAAATTTCAAAAAAAAAAATTTTCAAAAAAAAATTTCAAAAAAATTTTCAAAAAAAAAAATTTCAAAAAAAATTTCAAAAAAAAAAATTCAAAAAAAATTAAAAAAAAATTCAAAAAAAAATTTCCAAAAAAAATTTTTAAAAAAATAAAAAAAAATAAAAAAAAAAAAATTTTAAAAAAATTTAAAAAAAAAAAATTTCAAAAAAAAAAATTTTCAAAAAAAAAATTTCAAAAAAATTTTCGAAAAAAAAATTTTCAAGAAAAAAAAATTAAAAAAAAAATTTAAAAAAATTCAGAAAAAATTTCAAAAAAAAAATCCGAAAAAAAATTTCAAAAAAAAAAAATTAAAAAAAAAAATTTTCAAAAAAAAAAGTTTAAAAAAAATTTTAA
The DNA here is from genome assembly GCA_944452925.2 of Chrysolina oricalcia. Taxonomy (NCBI): domain Eukaryota; kingdom Metazoa; phylum Arthropoda; class Insecta; order Coleoptera; family Chrysomelidae; genus Chrysolina; species Chrysolina oricalcia. Next base: position 31,253,579 of record OX101823.2, on the reverse strand, counting down.
AAAAAATTTCAAAAAATTCGAAAAAAAAATTTTCGAAAAAAAAATTTCAAAAAAAAATTTAAAAAAAAAAAAAATTTTAAAAAAAAATTTAAAAAAAAATTTTAAAAAAAAATTCGAAAAAAAATTTCAAAAAAATTTTCGAAAAAAAAAATTTCAAAAAAAAAATTTTCAAAAAAAAGATTTAAAAAAAATTTCAAAAAAAAAATTTTCAAAAATTTAAAAAAAATTGCAAAAAAAATTCGAAAAAAAATTCGAAAAAAAAATTTCAAAAAAAAAAAATTCAAAAAAAATTTCAAAAAAATTTTCAAAAAAAAAAATAAAAAAAAAATTTCAAAAAAATTTTCGTAAAAAAAAAATTTCAAAAAAAAAATTTTCAAGAAAAAAAAATGAAAAAAAAAAATTTAAAAAAAATTGAAAAAAAATTCGAAAAAAAAAATTTTCGAAAAAAAAATTTCAAAAAAAAAAAATTTTCAAAAAAAAATTTAAAAAAAAATTTCAAAAAAAAAAATTTCAAAAAAAATTTCAAAAAAAAAAATTCAAAAAAAATTTAAAAAAAATTCAAAAAAAAATTTTCAAAAAAAATTTTTAAAAAAATTTAAAAAAAAAAATTTAAAAAAAATTTCAAAAAAAAAAATTTCAAAAAAAAAAATTTTCAAAAAAAAAATTTCAAAAAAATTTTCGAAAAAAAAAATTTCAAAAAAAAAATTTTCAAAAAAAAAAATTTCAAAAAAAATTTTAAAAAAAATTGAAAAAAAATTTAAAAAAAAAAAATTTTCAAAAAAAAAATTTCAAAAAAATTTTCGAAAAAAAAAATTCAAAAAAAATTTAAAAAAAATTCAAAAAAAAATTTAAAAAAAATTTTTAAAAAACTCAGAAAAAATTTCAAAAAAAAATCCGAAAAAAAATTTCAAAAAAAAAAATTTCAAAAAAAAAATTTTCAAAAAAAAATTTCAAAAAAATTTTAAAAAAATTTTTGAAAAAAATTCGAAAAAAAATTTCAAAAAAATTTTCGAAAAAAAAAAATTTTCAAAAAAAAGATTTAAAAAAAATTTCAAAAAAAAAATTTTCAAAAATTTTAAAAAAATTTCAAAAAAATGAAAAAAAAATGAATTCGAAAAAAAAATTTTCAAAAAAAAATTTAAAAAAAAAATTTAAAAAAAAATTGAAAAAAAAATTTTCGAAAAAATAAATTTAAAAAAAAATTGAAAAAAAAAATTCAAAAAAATTTCAAAAAAAAAAATAAAAAAAAATTTAAAAGAAAATTGAAAAAAAAAATTCGAAAAAAAATTTCGAAAAAAAAATTTCAAAAAAAAAAATTCAAAAAAAATTTCAAAAAAATTTTCGAAAAAAAAATTTCAAAAAAAAAAAATTCAAAAAATTTCAAAAAAATTTTCAAAAAAAAAATAAAAAAAAAAAATTCAAAAAAAAAAATTTCAAAAAAATTTAAAAAAAAAAAATTTTCAAAAAAAAAATTGAAAAAAAATTTTCGAAAAAAAAAAATTGAAAAAAAAAATTCGAAAAAAAAATTTTCAAGAAAAAAAAATTAAAAAAAAAATTTAAAAAAATTCAGAAAAAATTTCAAAAAAAATTTCGAAAAAAAAAATTATAAAAAAAAAAATTTCAAAAAAAAAAATTTCAAAAAAAAAAGTTTAAAAAAAATTTCAAAAAAATTTTCGAAAAAAAAATGAAAAAAAAAATTTTAAAAAAAATTGAAAAAAAATTCGAAAAAAAAATTTTCGAAAAAAAAATTTCAAAAAAAAAAAATTTTCAAAAAAAAATTAAAAAAAAAATTTTAAAAAAAAATTCGAAAAAAAATTTCAAAAAAATTTTCAAAAAAAAAATTTTCAAAAAAAAGATTTAAAAAAAATTTCAAAAAAAAAAATTTCAAAAATTTAAAAAAAATTGCAAAAAAAATGAAAAAAAAAATTTAAAAAAAAATTGAAAAAAAAAATCGAAAAAAAAAATTTCAAAAAAAATTTCAAAAAAAAAATTAAAAAAAAAAATTAAAAAAAAAAATTTTCAAGAAAAAAAAATAAAAAAAAAATTTAAAAAAATTCAGAAAAAATTTCAAAAAAAAAATCCGAAAAAAAATTTCAAAAAAAAAAATTTCAAAAAAAAATTTTCAAAAAAAAAAGTTTAAAAAAAAATTTCAAAAAAAATTTCAAAAAAATTTTCGAAAAAAAAATGAAAAAAAAAATTTAAAAAAAATTGAAAAAAAATTCGAAAAAAAAATTTTCGAAAAAAAAATTTCAAAAAAAAAAAATTTTCAAAAAAAAATTTAAAAAAAAATTTAAAAAAAAAATTCGAAAAAAAATTTCAAAAAAATTTTCGAAAAAAAAAATTTCAAAAAAAAAAATTTTCAAAAAAAAGATTTAAAAAATTTTCAAAAAAAAAAATTAAAAAAAAAATTTCAAAAAAATTTTCGAAAAAAAAAATTTCAAAAAAAAAATTTTCAAGAAAAAAAAATTTTAAAAAATTCAGAAAAAATTTCAAAAAAAATTTCAAAAAAAAATGAAAAAAAAATTTTAAAAAAAATTGAAAAAAAATTCGAAAAAAAAATTTTCAAAAAAAAATTAAAAAAAAAATTTAAAAAAAAATTGAAAAAAAAATTTTTCGAAAAATAAATTTTAAAAAAAATTGAAAAAAAAAATTCAAAAAAATTTCAAAAAAAAAAATAAAAAAAAAAATTTAAAAAAATTTTTCGAAAAATAAAATTGAAAAAAAAAATTCTAAAAAAAAATTTTCAAGAAAAAAAAATTTAAAAAAAAATTTAAAAAAATTCAGAAAAAATTTCAAAAAAATTTTCGAAAAAAAAATGAAAAAAAAAATTTAAAAAAAAATTGAAAAAAAATTCGAAAAAAAAATTTTCGAAAAAAAAATTTCAAAAAAAAAAAATTTTCAAAAAAAAATTTCAAAAAAATTTTCAAAAAAAAAAATTTCAAAAAAAATTTCAAAAAAAAAAATTCAAAAAAAATTTTAAAAAAATTCAAAAAAAAATTTTCATAAAATTTTTTTAAAAAAATAAAAAAAAAATAAAAAAAAAAAATTTCAAAAAAAAAAATTTCAAAAAAAAAAATTCAAAAAAAATTTCAAAAAAATTTTCAAAAAAAAAAATTAAAAAAAAATTTAAAAAAAATTGAAAAAAAATTCGATCAAAAAAATTTTCGTAAAAAAAAAATTTCAAAAAAAAAATTTTCAAGAAAAAAAAATTAAAAAAAAAATTTAAAAAAATTCAGAAAAAATTTCAAAAAAAAAATTCGAAAAAAAATTTCGAAAAAAAAATTTCAAAAAAAAAAAATTCAAAAAAAATTTCAAAAAAATTTTCGAAAAAAAAATGAAAAAAAAAAATTTAAAAAAAATTGAAAAAAAATTCGAAAAAAAAAATTTTCGAAAAAAAAATTTCAAAAAAAAAAAATTTTCAAAAAAAAATTTAAAAAAAAATTTCAAAAAAAAAAATTTCAAAAAAAATTTCAAAAAAAAAAATTCAAAAAAATTTTCGAAAAAAAAAAATTTCAAAAAAAAAATTTTCAAAAAAAAAAATTTCAAAAAAAATTTTAAAAAAAATTGAAAAAAAATTTAAAAAAAAAAATTTTCAAAAAAAAAATTTCAAAAAAATTTTCGAAAAAAAAAATTGAAAAAAAATTCGAAAAAAAAATTTTCGAAAAAAAAATTTCAAAACAAAAAATTTTCAAAAAAAAATTTCAAAAAAATTTTCAAAAAAAAAAATTCAAAAAAAATTAAAAAAAAATTCAAAAAAAAATTTTCAAAAAAAATTTTTAAAAAAATAAAAAAAAAATTTCAAAAAAATTTCAAAAAAAAAAATTTCAAAAAAAAAAATTTTCAAAAAAAAAATTTCAAAAAAATTTTCGAAAAAAAAAATTTCAAAAAAAAAATTTTCAAAAAAAAAAATTTCAAAAAAAAATCCGAAAAAAAATTTCAAAAAAAAAAATTTTAAAAAAATTTTTGAAAAAAATTCGAAAAAAAATTTCAAAAAAATTTTCGAAAAAAAAAAATTTTCAAAAAAAAGATTTAAAAAAAATTTCAAAAAAAAAATTTTCAAAAATTTAAAAAAAATTGCAAAAAAAATGAAAAAAAAAATTTAAAAAAAAATTGAAAAAAAAAATTTCAAAAAAAATTTCAAAAAAAAAATGTCAAAAAAAATTTCAAAAAAAATTTCAAAAAAAAAAAATTAAAAAAAAAATTTTAAAAAAATTTCAAAAAAATGAAAAAAAAATTTAAAAAAAAATTGAAAGATGAATTCGAAAAAAAAATTTTCAAAAAAAAATTTAAAAAAAAAATTAAAAAAAAAATTGAAAAAAAAATTCGAAAAAAAATTTCGAAAAAAAAATTTCAAAAAAAAAAATTCAAAAAAAATTTCAAAAAAAATTTCAAAAAAAAAAATTAAAAAAAAAAATTCAAAAAAAAAAAAATCAAAAAAAATTTCAAAAAAAAAATTTTCAAAATAAAAATTTCAAAAAAATTTTCGAAAAAAAAAAATTGAAAAAAAAAATTCGAAAAAAAAATTTTCAAGAAAAAAAAATTTAAAAAAAAATTTAAAAAAATTCAGAAAAAATTTCAAAAAAAAAATCCGAAAAAAAATTTCAAAAAAAAAATTTCAAAAAAAAAATTTCAAAAAAAAAATTTTCAAAAAAAAAAGTTTAAAAAAAATTTCAAAAAAATTTTCGAAAAAAAAATGAAAAAAAAATTTAAAAAAAAATTGAAAAAAAATTCGAAAAAAAAATTTTCGAAAAAATTTTCGAAAAAAAAAATTTTCAAAAAAAAAATTTTCAAAAAAAAGATTTTCAAAAATTTAAAAAAAAATGCAAAAAAATGAAAAAAAAAATTTTCGAAAAAAAAAATTTCAAAAAAAAAATTTTCAAAAAAAAGATTTAAAAAAAATTTCAAAAAAAAAAATTTCAAAAATTTAAAAAAAATTGCAAAAAAAAATTCGAAAAAAAATTCGAAAAAAAAATTTCAAAAAAAAAAAATTCAAAAAAAATTTCAAAAAAATTTTCAAAAAAAAAAATTAAAAAAAAAATTTCAAAAAAAAAATTTTCAAGAAAAAAAAATTTAAAAAAAAATTTTCAAAAAAAAGATTTAAAAAAATTTTCAAAAAAAAAATTTTCAAAAATTTAAAAAAAAATTCGAAAAAAAATTTCGAAAAAAAAATTTCGAAAAAAAAAATTTTCAAAAAAAATTTTCAAAAAAAAATTTCAAAAAAAATTTCAAAAAAATTTTCGAAAAAAAAATTTTCAAGAAAAAAAAATTTAAAAAAAAATTTAAAAAAATTCAGAAAAAATTTCAAAAAAAAAATCCGAAAAAAAATTTCAAAAAAAAAAATTTAAAAAAAAAATTTTCAAAAAAAAAAGTTTAAAAAAAATTTCAAAAAAAATTTCAAAAAAATTTTCGAAAAAAAATGAAAAAAAAATTTAAAAAAAATTGAAAAAAAATTCGAAAAAAAAATTTTCGAAAAAAAAATTTCAAAAAAAAAAAATTTCAAAAAAAAATTTAAAAAAAAAAAAATTTTAAAAAAAAATTTAAAAAAAAATTTTAAAAAAAAATTCGAAAAAAAATTTCAAAAAAATTTTCGAAAAAAAAAAATTTCAAAAAAAAAATTTTCAAAAAAAAGATTTAAAAAAAATTTCAAAAAAAAAATTTTCAAAAATTTAAAAAAAATTGCAAAAAAAAATTCGAAAAAAAATTCGAAAAAAAAATTTCAAAAAAAAAAAATTCAAAAAAAATTTCAAAAAAATTTTCAAAAAAAAAAATAAAAAAAAAAATTTCAAAAAAATTTTCGTAAAAAAAAAATTTCAAAAAAAAAATTTTCAAGAAAAAAAAATTTAAAAAAAAATTTAAAAAAATTCAGAAAAAATTAAAAAAAAAAAATTCGAAAAAAAATTTCGAAAAAAAAATTTCAAAAAAAAAAAATTCAAAAAAAATTTCAAAAAAATTTTCGAAAAAAAAATGAAAAAAAAAAATTTAAAAAAAATTGAAAAAAAATTCGAAAAAAAAAATTTTCGAAAAAAAAATTTCAAAAAAAAAAAATTTTCAAAAAAAAATTTAAAAAAAAATTTCAAAAAAAAAAATTTCAAAAAAAATTTCAAAAAAAAAATTCAAAAAAAATTTAAAAAAAATTCAAAAAAAAATTTTCAAAAAAAATTTTTAAAAAAATAAAAAAAAAAATTTAAAAAAAATTTCAAAAAAAAAAATTTCAAAAAAAAAAATTTTCAAAAAAAAAATTTCAAAAAAATTTTCGAAAAAAAAAATTTCAAAAAAAAAATTTTCAAAAAAAAAAATTTCAAAAAAAATTTTAAAAAAAATTGAAAAAAAATTTAAAAAAAAAAAATTTTCAAAAAAAAAATTTCAAAAAAATTTTCGAAAAAAAAAATTCAAAAAAAATTTAAAAAAAATTCAAAAAAAAATTTAAAAAATAATTTAAAAAAACTCAGAAAAAATTTCAAAAAAAAAATCCGAAAAAAAATTTCAAAAAAAAAAATTTCAAAAAAAAAATTTTCAAAAAAAAATTTCAAAAAAATTTTAAAAAAAAAATTTTCAAAAAAAAATTTCAAAAAAATTTTAAAAAAATTTTTGAAAAAAATTCGAAAAAAAATTTCAAAAAAATTTTCGAAAAAAAAAATTTTCAAAAAAAAGATTTAAAAAAAATTTCAAAAAAAAAATTTTCAAAAATTTTAAAAAAATTTCAAAAAAATGAAAAAAAAATGAATTCGAAAAAAAAATTTTCAAAAAAAAATTTTAAAGAAAAATTAAAAAAAAAATTGAAAAAAAAATTTTCGAAAAAATAAATTTTAAAAAAAATTGAAAAAAAAAATTCAAAAAAATTTCAAAAAAAAAAATAAAAAAAAATTTAAAAGAAAATTGAAAAAAAAAATTCGAAAAAAAATTTCGAAAAAAAAATTTCAAAAAAAAAAAATTCAAAAAAAATTTCAAAAAAATTTTCGAAAAAAAAATTTCAAAAAAAAAAATTCAAAAAAAATTTCAAAAAAATTTTCAAAAAAAAAATAAAAAAAAAAAAATTCAAAAAATAAAATTTCAAAAAAATTTAAAAAAAAAAATTTTCAAAAAAAAAATTTCAAAAAAATTTTCGAAAAAAAAAAATTGAAAAAAAAATTCGAAAAAAAAATTTTCAAGAAAAAAAATTAAAAAAAAAATTTAAAAAAATTCAGAAAAAATTTCAAAAAAAATTTCGAAAAAAAAAATTATAAAAAAAAAAATTTCAAAAAAAAAATTTTCAAAAAAAAAAGTTTAAAAAAAATTTCAAAAAAATTTTCGAAAAAAAAATGAAAAAAAAAATTTTAAAAAAAATTGAAAAAAAATTCGAAAAAAAAATTTTCGAAAAAAAAATTTCAAAAAAAAAAAATTTTCAAAAAAAAATTTAAAAAAAAAATTTAAAAAAAAATTCGAAAAAAAATTTCAAAAAAATTTTCAAAAAAAAAATTTTCAAAAAAAAGATTTAAAAAAAATTTCAAAAAAAAGAATTTCAAAAATTTAAAAAAAATTGCAAAAAAAATGAAAAAAAAAAATTTAAAAAAAAATTGAAAAAAAAAATCGAAAAAAAAAATTTCAAAAAAAATTTCAAAAAAAAAATTAAAAAAAAAAATTTAAAAAAAAAATTTTCAAGAAAAAAAAATAAAAAAAAAATTTAAAAAAATTCAGAAAAAATTTCAAAAAAAAAATCCGAAAAAAAATTTCAAAAAAAAAAATTTCAAAAAAAAATTTTCAAAAAAAAAAGTTTAAAAAAAAATTTCAAAAAAAATTTCAAAAAAATTTTCGAAAAAAAAATGAAAAAAAAAAATTTAAAAAAAATTGAAAAAAAATTCGAAAAAAAAATTTTCGAAAAAAAAATTTCAAAAAAAAAAAATTTTCAAAGAAAAATTTAAAAAAAAATTTAAAAAAAAAATTCGAAAAAAAATTTCAAAAAAATTTTCGAAAAAAAAAATTTCAAAAAAAAAAATTTTCAAAAAAAAGATTTAAAAAATTTTCAAAAAAAAAATTAAAAAAAAAATTTCAAAAAAATTTTCGAAAAAAAAAATTTCAAAAAAAAAATTTTCAAGAAAAAAAAAATTTAAAAAATTCAGAAAAAATTTCAAAAAAAATTTCAAAAAAAAATGAAAAAAAAATTTTAAAAAAAATTGAAAAAAAAATTCGAAAAAAAAATTTTCAAAAAAAAATTAAAAAAAAAATTTAAAAAAAAATTGAAAAAAAAAATTTTCGAAAAATAAATTTTAAAAAAAATTGAAAAAAAAAATTCAAAAAAATTTCAAAAAAAAAAATAAAAAAAAAAATTTAAAAAAATTTTTCGAAAAATAAAATTGAAAAAAAAAATTCTAAAAAAAAATTTTCAAGAAAAAAAAATTTAAAAAAAAATTTAAAAAAATTCAGAAAAAATTTCAAAAAAATTTTCGAAAAAAAAATGAAAAAAAAAATTTTAAAAAAAATTGAAAAAAAATTCGAAAAAAAAATTTTCAAAAATTTAAAAAAAATTGCAAAAAAAAATTCGAAAAAAAATTCGAAAAAAAAATTTCAAAAAAAAAAAATTCAAAAAAAATTTCAAAAAAATTTTCAAAAAAAAAAATTAAAAAAAAAATTTCAAAAAAATTTTCGTAAAAAAAATTTCAAAAAAAAAATTTTCAAGAAAAAAAAATTAAAAAAAAAATTTAAAAAAATTCAGAAAAAATTTCAAAAAAAAAATCCGAAAAAAAATTTCAAAAAAAAAAATTTCAAAAAAAAAATTTTCAAAAAAAAAAGTTTAAAAAAAATTTCAAAAAAAATTTCAAAAAAATTTTCGAAAAAAAAATGAAAAAAAAAAATTTAAAAAAAATTGAAAAAAAATTCGAAAAAAAAATTTTCGAAAAAAAAATTTCAAAAAAAAAAATTTTCAAAAAAAAATTAAAAAAAAAAAAAAATTTCAAAAAAAAATTTAAAAAAAAATTTTAAAAAAAAATTCGAAAAAAAATTTCAAAAAAATTTTCGAAAAAAAAAATTTCAAAAAAAAAATTTTCAAAAAAAAGATTTAAAAAAAATTTCAAAAAAAAAATTTTCAAAAATTTAAAAAAAATTGCAAAAAAAATTCGAAAAAAAATTCGAAAAAAAAATTTCAAAAAAAAAAAATTCAAAAAAAATTTCAAAAAAATTTTCAAAAAAAAAAATTAAAAAAAAAATTTCAAAAAAATTTTCGTAAAAAAAAAATTTCAAAAAAAAAATTTTCAAGAAAAAAAAATTAAAAAAAAAATTTAAAAAAATTCAGAAAAAATTTCAAAAAAAAAATCCGAAAAAAAATTTCAAAAAAAAAAATTTCAAAAAAAAAATTTTTCAAAAAAAAAATTTCAAAAAAATTTTCGAAAAAAAAAATTGAAAAAAAAAATTCGAAAAAAAAATTTTCAGAAAAAAAAATTTCAAAAAATATTAAAAAAAAAATTGAAAAAAAATTTCAAAAAAAAAAATTTCAAAAAAAAAATTTTCAAAAAAAAAATTTCAAAAAAATTTTCGAAAAAAAAAATTGAAAAAAAAAATTCGAAAAAAAAATTTTCAAGAAAAAAAAATTTTTAAAAAAATTAAAAAAAATTCAGAAAAAATTTCAAAAAAAAAATCCGAAAAAAAATTTCAAAAAAAAAAATTTCAAAAAAAAATTTTCAAAAAAAAGATTTAAAAAAAATTTTCAAAAATTTAAAAAAAATTGCAAAAAAAAATTCGAAAAAAAATTTCGAAAAAAAAATTTCAAAAAAAAAAAATTTTCAAAAAAAAGATTTAAAAAAAATTTCAAAAAAAAAATTTTCAAAAATTTAAAAAAAAATTCGAAAAAAAATTTCGAAAAAAAAATTTCGAAAAAAAAAATTTTCAAAAAAAATTTTCAAAAAAAAATTTCAAAAAAAATTTTAAAAAAATTTTTTAAAAAAATTCGAAAAAAAATTTCAAAAAAATTTTCGAAAAAAAAAATTTCAAAAAAAAAATTTTCAAAAAAAAGATTTTTCAAAAATTTAAAAAAATTGCAAAAAAAAATTCGAAAAAAAATTTCGAAAAAAAAATTTCAAAAAAAAAAATTTTAAAAAAAATTTTAAAAAATTTCAAAAAAATTTTCGAAAAAAAAATTTCAAAAAAAAAATTTTCAAAAAAAAAATTTTCAAAAAAAAATTTCAAAAAAAATTTAAAAAAAAATTTTTAAAAAAATTCGAAAAAAAATTTCAAAAAAAATTTCGAAAAAAAAATTTCAAAAAAAAAATTTAAAAAAAAATTTAAAAAAATTCAGAAAAAATTTCAAAAAAATTTTCGAAAAAAAAATGAAAAAAAAAATTTAAAAAAAAATTGAAAAAAAATTCGAAAAAAAAATTTTCGAAAAAAAAATTTCAAAAAAAAAAAATTTCAAAAAAAAATTTCAAAAAAATTTTCAAAAAAAAAAATTTCAAAAAAAAAATTTCAAAAAAATTTTCGAAAAAAAAATTTTCAAGAAAAAAAAATTAAAAAAAAAATTTTCAAAAAAAAAAGTTTAAAAAAAATTTCAAAAAAAATTTCAAAAAAATTTTCGAAAAAAAAATGAAAAAAAAAAAATTTAAAAAAAATTGAAAAAAAATTCGAAAAAAAAATTTTCGAAAAAAAAATTTCAAAAAAAAAAATTTTCAAAAAAAAATTTAAAAAAAATTTAAAAAAAAAATTCGAAAAAAAATTTCAAAAAAATTTTCGAAAAAAAAAATTTCAAAAAAAAAAATTTTCAAAAAAAAGATTTAAAAAATTTTCAAAAAAAAAAATTAAAAAAAAAATTTCAAAAAAATTTTCGAAAAAAAAAATTTCAAAAAAAAAATTTTCAAGAAAAAAAAATTTTAAAAAATTCAGAAAAAATTTCAAAAAAAATTTCAAAAAAAAATAAAAAAAAATTTTAAAAAAAATTGAAAAAAAAATTCGAAAAAAAAATTTTCAAAAAAAAATTTTAAAAAAAATTAAAAAAAAAATTGAAAAAAAAAATTTTCGAAAAATAAATTTTAAAAAAAATTGAAAAAAAAATTCAAAAAAATTTAAAAAAAAAAAATAAAAAAAAAATTTAAAAAAAATTTTCGAAAAAAAAAATTGAAAAAAAAAATTCTAAAAAAAAATTTTCAAGAAAAAAAAAATTTAAAAAAAAATTTAAAAAAATTCAGAAAAAATTTCAAAAAAATTTTCGAAAAAAAAATGAAAAAAAAAATTTTAAAAAAAATTGAAAAAAAATTCGAAAAAAAAATTTTCGAAAAAAAAATTTCAAAAAAAAAAATTTTTCAAAAAAAAATTTCAAAAAAATTTTCAAAAAAAAAAATTTCAAAAAAAATTTCAAAAAAAAAAATTCAAAAAAAATTTTAAAAAAATTCAAAAAAAAATTTTCAAAAAAAATTTTTAAAAAAATAAAAAAAAAAATAAAAAAAAAAAATTTAAAAAAATTTCAAAAAAAAAATTTCAAAAAAAAAAATTTTCAAAAAAAAATTTCAAAAAAATTTTCAAAAAAAAAAATTTCAAAAAAAATTTCAAAAAAAAAAATTCAAAAAAAATTTTAAAAAAATTCAAAAAAAAATTTTCAAAAAAAATTTTTAAAAAAATAAAAAAAAAATAAAAAAAAAAAAATTTAAAAAAAATTTCAAAAAAAAAAATTCAAAAAAAAAAATTTTCAAAAATTTAATAAAAATTGCAAAAAAAATGAAAAAAAAAAATTTAAAAAAAAATTGAAAAAAAAATTTTCGAAAAAAAAATTTCAAAAAAAAAAATTTTCAAAAAAAAATTTCAAAAAAATTTTCAAAAAAAATTTCAAAAAAAAAAATTCAAAAAAAATTTTAAAAAAATTCAAAAAAAAATTTTCAAAAAAAATTTTTAAAAAAATAAAAAAAAAAATTAAAAAAAAAAAAATTTAAAAAAAATTTCAAAAAAAAAAATTTCAAAAAAAAATTTCAAAAAAATTTTCGAAAAAAAAAATTTCAAAAAAAAATTTTCAAAAAAAAAAATTTCAAAAAAAATTTAAAAAAAAATGAAAAAAAAATTTTAAAAAAAATTGAAAGATGAATTCGAAAAAAAAATTTTCAAAAAAAAATAAAAAAAAAAAATTTAAAAAAAAATTGAAAAAAAAATTCGAAAAAAAATTTCGAAAAAAAAATTTCAAAAAAAAAAATTCGAAAAAAAATTTCGAAAAAAAAATTTCAAAAAAAAAAATTTTAAAAAAATTTTAAAAAATTCAGAAAAAATTTCAAAAAAATTTTCGAAAAAAAAATGAAAAAAAAAATTTAAAAAAAAATTGAAAAAAAATTCGAAAAAAAAATTTTCAAAAAAAAATTTCAAAAAAAAAAATTTTCAAAAAAAAATTTCAAAAAAATTTTCAAAAAAAAAAATTTCAAAAAAAATTTCAAAAAAAAAATTCAAAAAAAATTAAAAAAAAATTCAAAAAAAAATTTCCAAAAAAAATTTTTAAAAAAATAAAAAAAAATAAAAAAAAAAAAATTTAAAAAAAATTTCAAAAAAAAAAATTTCAAAAAAAAAAATTTTCAAAAAAAAAATTTCAAAAAAATTTTCGAAAAAAAAATTTTCAAGAAAAAAAAATTAAAAAAAAAATTTAAAAAAATTCAGAAAAAATTTCAAAAAAAAAATCCGAAAAAAAATTTCAAAAAAAAAAATTTAAAAAAAAAATTTTCAAAAAAAAAAGTTTAAAAAAAATTTCAAAAAAAATTTCAAAAAATTCGAAAAAAAAATTTTCGAAAAAAAAATTTCAAAAAAAAATTTAAAAAAAAAAAAAATTTTAAAAAAAAATTTTAAAAAAAATTTTAAAAAAAAATTCGAAAAAAAATTTCAAAAAAATTTTCGAAAAAAAAAATTTCAAAAAAAAAATTTTCAAAAAAAAGATTTAAAAAAAATTTCAAAAAAAAAATTTTCAAAAATTTAAAAAAAATTGCAAAAAAAAATTCGAAAAAAAATTCGAAAAAAAAATTTCAAAAAAAAAAAATTCAAAAAAAATTTCAAAAAAATTTTCAAAAAAAAAAATAAAAAAAAATTTCAAAAAAATTTTCGTAAAAAAAAAATTTCAAAAAAAAAATTTTCAAGAAAAAAAAATTAAAAAAAAAATTTAAAAAAATTCAGAAAAAATTAAAAAAAAAAAATTCGAAAAAAAATTTCGAAAAAAAAATTTCAAAAAAAAAAAATTCAAAAAAAATTTCAAAAAAATTTTCGAAAAAAAAATGAAAAAAAAAATTTAAAAAAAATTGAAAAAAAATTCGAAAAAAAAAATTTTCGAAAAAAAAATTTCAAAAAAAAAAAATTTTCAAAAAAAAATTTAAAAAAAAATTTCAAAAAAAAAAATTTCAAAAAAAATTTCAAAAAAAAAAATTCAAAAAAAAAAATTCAAAAAAAATTTAAAAAAAATTCAAAAAAAAAATTTCAAAAAAATTTTTTAAAAAAATTTAAAAAAAAAAAATTTAAAAAAAATTTCAAAAAAAAAAATTTCAAAAAAAAAAATTTTCAAAAAAAAAATTTCAAAAAAATTTTCGAAAAAAAAAATTTCAAAAAAAAAATTTTCAAAAAAAAAAATTTCAAAAAAAATTTTAAAAAAAATTGAAAAAAAATTTTAAAAAAAAAAATTTTCAAAAAAAAAATTTCAAAAAAATTTTCGAAAAAAAAAATTCAAAAAAAATTTAAAAAAAATTCAAAAAAAAATTAAAAAAAAAATTTTAAAAAACTCAGAAAAAATTTCAAAAAAAAAATCCGAAAAAAAATTTCAAAAAAAAAAATTTCAAAAAAAAAATTTTCAAAAAAAAATTTCAAAAAAATTTTAAAAAAATTTTTGAAAAAAATTCGAAAAAAAATTTCAAAAAAATTTTCGAAAAAAAAAAATTTTCAAAAAAAAGATTTAAAAAAAATTTCAAAAAAAAAATTTTCAAAAATTTTAAAAAAATTTCAAAAAAATGAAAAAAAAATGAATTCGAAAAAAAAATTTTCAAAAAAAAATTTAAAAAAAAAATTTAAAAAAAAATTGAAAAAAAAAATTCAAAAAAATTTCAAAAAAAAAATAAAAAAAAATTTAAAAGAAAATTGAAAAAAAAAATTCGAAAAAAAATTTCGAAAAAAAAATTTCAAAAAAAAAAAATTCAAAAAAAATTTCAAAAAAATTTTCGAAAAAAAAATTTCAAAAAAAAAAAATTCAAAAAAAATTTCAAAAAAATTTTCAAAAAAAAAATAAAAAAAAAAAAATTCAAAAAAAAAAATTTCAAAAAAATAAAAAAAAAAAAATTTTCAAAAAAAAAATTGAAAAAAAATTTTCGAAAAAAAAAAATTGAAAAAAAAAATTCGAAAAAAAAATTTTCAAGAAAAAAAAATTAAAAAAAAAATTTAAAAAAATTCAGAAAAAATTTCAAAAAAAATTTCGAAAAAAAAAATTATAAAAAAAAAAATTTCAAAAAAAAAAATTTCAAAAAAAAAAGTTTAAAAAAAATTTCAAAAAAATTTTCGAAAAAAAAATGAAAAAAAAAATTTTAAAAAAAATTGAAAAAAAATTCGAAAAAAAAATTTTCGAAAAAAAAATTTCAAAAAAAAAAAATTTTCAAAAAAAAATTTAAAAAAAAATTTTAAAAAAAAATTCGAAAAAAAATTTCAAAAAAATTTTCAAAAAAAAAATTTTCAAAAAAAAGATTTAAAAAAAATTTCAAAAAAAAAAATTTCAAAAATTTAAAAAAAATTGCAAAAAAAATGAAAAAAAAAAATTTAAAAAAAAATTGAAAAAAAAAATCGAAAAAAAAAATTTCAAAAAAAATTTCAAAAAAAAAATTAAAAAAAAAAATTTAAAAAAAAAATTTTCAAGAAAAAAAAATAAAAAAAAAAATTTAAAAAAATTCAGAAAAAATTTCAAAAAAAAAATCCGAAAAAAAATTTCAAAAAAAAAAATTTCAAAAAAAAATTTTCAAAAAAAAAAGTTTAAAAAAAAATTTCAAAAAAAATTTCAAAAAAATTTTCGAAAAAAAAATTAAAAAAAAAAATTTAAAAAAAATTGAAAAAAAATTCGAAAAAAAAATTTTCGAAAAAAAAATTTCAAAAAAAAAAAATTTTCAAAAAAAAATTTGAAAAAAAATTTAAAAAAAAAATTCGAAAAAAAATTTCAAAAAAATTTTCGAAAAAAAAAATTTCAAAAAAAAAAATTTTCAAAAAAAAGATTTAAAAAATTTTCAAAAAAAAAAATTAAAAAAAAAATTTCAAAAAAATTTTCGAAAAAAAAAATTTCAAAAAAAAAATTTTCAAGAAAAAAAAATTTTAAAAAATTCAGAAAAAATTTCAAAAAAAATTTCAAAAAAAAATGAAAAAAAAATTTTAAAAAAAATTGAAAAAAAAATTCGAAAAAAAAATTTTCAAAAAAAAATTTAAAAAAAAATTTAAAAAAAAATTGAAAAAAAAAATTTTCGAAAAATAAATTTTAAAAAAAATTGAAAAAAAAAATTCAAAAAAATTTCAAAAAAAAAAATAAAAAAAAAAATTTAAAAAAATTTTTCGAAAAATAAAATTGAAAAAAAAAATTCTAAAAAAAAATTTTCAAGAAAAAAAAATTTAAAAAAAAATTTAAAAAAATTCAGAAAAAATTTCAAAAAAATTTTCGAAAAAAAAATGAAAAAAAAAATTTAAAAAAAAATTGAAAAAAAATTCGAAAAAAAAATTTTCGAAAAAAAAATTTCAAAAAAAAAAAATTTTCAAAAAAAAATTTCAAAAAAATTTTCAAAAAAAAAAATTTCAAAAAAAATTTCAAAAAAAAAAATTCAAAAAAAATTTTAAAAAAATTCAAAAAAAAATTTTCATAAAAATTTTTTAAAAAAATAAAAAAAAAATTAAAAAAAAAATTTCAAAAAAAAAAATTTCAAAAAAAAAAATTCAAAAAAAATTTCAAAAAAATTTTCAAAAAAAAAAATTAAAAAAAAATTTAAAAAAAATTGAAAAAAAATTCGATCAAAAAAATTTTCGTAAAAAAAAAATTTAAAAAAAAAAATTTTCAAGAAAAAAAAATTAAAAAAAAAATTTAAAAAAATTCAGAAAAAATTTCAAAAAAAAAATTCGAAAAAAAATTTCGAAAAAAAAATTTCAAAAAAAAAAAATTCAAAAAAATTTCAAAAAAATTTTCGAACAAAAAATGAAAAAAAAAATTTAAAAAAAATTGAAAAAAAATTCGAAAAAAAAAATTTTCGAAAAAAAATTTAAAAAAAAATTTAAAAAAAAAATTCGAAAAAAAATTTCAAAAAAATTTTCGAAAAAAAAATTTTCGAAAAAAAAATTTCAAAAAAAAAAATTTTCAAAAAAAAATTTAAAAAAAAATTTAAAAAAAAAATTCGAAAAAAATTTCAAAAAAATTTTCGAAAAAAAAAATTTCAAAAAAAAAAATTTTCAAAAAAAAGATTTAAAAAATTTTCAAAAAAAAAAATTAAAAAAAAAATTTCAAAAAAATTTTCGAAAAAAAAAATTTCAAAAAAAAAATTTTCAAGAAAAAAAAATTTTAAAAAATTCAGAAAAAATTTCAAAAAAAATTTCAAAAAAAAATGAAAAAAAAATTTTAAAAAAAATTGAAAAAAAAATTCGAAAAAAAAATTTTCAAAAAAAAATTTTAAAAAAAATTTAAAAAAAAATTGAAAAAAAAAATTTTCGAAAAATAAATTTAAAAAAAAATTGAAAAAAAAAATTCAAAAAAATTTAAAAAAAATAAATAAAAAAAAAATTTAAAAAAAATTTTCGAAAAAAAAAATTGAAAAAAAAAATTCTAAAAAAAAATTTTCAAGAAAAAAAAAATTTGAAAAAAAATTTAAAAAAATTCAGAAAAAATTTCAAAAAAATTTTCGAAAAAAAAATGAAAAAAAAAATTTTAAAAAAAATTGAAAAAAAATTCGAAAAAAAAATTTTCGAAAAAAAAATTTCAAAAAAAAAAATTTTTCAAAAAAAAATTTCAAAAAAATTTTCAAAAAAAAAAATTTCAAAAAAAATTTCAAAAAAAAAAATTCAAAAAAAATTTTAAAAAAATTCAAAAAAAAATTTTCAAAAAAAATTTTTAAAAAAATAAAAAAAAAAATAAAAAAAAAAAATTTAAAAAAATTTCAAAAAAAAAAATTTCAAAAAAAAAAATTTTCAAAAAAAAATTTCAAAAAAATTTTCAAAAAAAAAAATTTCAAAAAAAATTTCAAAAAAAAAAATTCAAAAAAAATTTTAAAAAAATTCAAAAAAAAATTTTCAAAAAAAATTTTTAAAAAAATAAAAAAAAAAATAAAAAAAAAAAAATTTAAAAAAAATTTCAAAAAAAAAAAATTCAAAAAAAAAAATTTTCAAAAATTTAAAAAAAATTGCAAAAAAAATGAAAAAAAAAAATTTAAAAAAAAATTGAAAAAAAAATTTTCGAAAAAAAAATTTCAAAAAAAAAAATTTTCAAAAAAAAATTTCAAAAAAATTTTCAAAAAAAATTTCAAAAAAAAAAATTCAAAAAAAATTTTAAAAAAATTCAAAAAAAAATTTTCAAAAAAAATTTTTAAAAAAATAAAAAAAAAAATAAAAAAAAAAAAAATTTAAAAAAAATTTCAAAAAAAAAAATTTCAAAAAAAAAATTTCAAAAAAATTTTCGAAAAAAAAAATTTCAAAAAAAAAATTTTCAAAAAAAAAAATTTCAAAAAAAATTTTAAAAAAAATGAAAAAAAAATTTAAAAAAAAATTGAAAGATGAATTCGAAAAAAAAATTTTCAAAAAAAAATTAAAAAAAAAAATTTAAAAAAAAATTGAAAAAAAAATTCGAAAAAAAATTTCGAAAAAAAAATTTCAAAAAAAAAAATTCAAAAAAAATTTCAAAAAAAATTTCAAAAAAAAAAATTAAAAAAAAAAAAATTCAAAAAAAAAAAATCAAAAAAAATTTCAAAAAAAAAATTTTCAAAAAAAAAATTTCAAAAAAATTTTCGAAAAAAAAAATTGAAAAAAAAAATTGGAAAAAAAAATTTTCAAGAAAAAAAAATTTAAAAAAAAATTTAAAAAAATTCAGAAAAAATTTCAAAAAAATTTTCGAAAAAAAAATGAAAAAAAAAATTTAAAAAAAAATTGAAAAAAAATTCGAAAAAAAAATTTTCGAAAAAAAAATTTCAAAAAAAAAAAATTTTCAAAAAAAAATTTCAAAAAAATTTTCAAAAAAAAAAATTTCAAAAAAAATTTCAAAAAAAAAAATTTAAAAAAAATTTTAAAAAAATTCAAAAAAAAATTTTCATAAAAATTTTTTAAAAAAATAAAAAAAAAAATTAAAAAAAAAATTTCAAAAAAAAAAATTTCAAAAAAAAAAATTCAAAAAAAATTTCAAAAAAATTTTCAAAAAAAAAAATTAAAAAAAAATTTAAAAAAAATTGAAAAAAAATTCGATCAAAAAAATTTTCGTAAAAAAAAAATTTCAAAAAAAAAATTTTCAAGAAAAAAAAATTAAAAAAAAAATTTAAAAAAATTCAGAAAAAATTTCAAAAAAAAAATTCGAAAAAAAATTTCGAAAAAAAAATTTCAAAAAAAAAAAATTCAAAAAAAATTTCAAAAAAATTTTCGAACAAAAAATGAAAAAAAAAAATTTAAAAAAAATTGAAAAAAAATTCGAAAAAAAAAATTTTCGAAAAAAAAATTTCAAAAAAAAAAAATTTTCAAAAAAAAATTTAAAAAAAAATTTCAAAAAAAAAAATTTCAAAAAAAATTTCAAAAAAAAAAATTCAAAAAAAATTTAAAAAAAATTTTTTTAAAAAATAAAAAAAAAAATTTAAAAAAAATTTCAAAAAAAAAAATTTCAAAAAAAAAAATTAAAAAAAAAAAAATTTTCAAAAAAAAAATTTCAAAAAAATTTTCGAAAAAAAAAAATTTCAAAAAAAAAATTTTCAAAAAAAAAAATTTCAAAAAAAATTTTAAAAAAAATTGAAAAAAAATTTAAAAAAAAAAATTTTCAAAAAAAAAATTTCAAAAAAATTTTCGAAAAAAAAAATTCAAAAAAAATTTTAAAAAAATTCAAAAAAAAATTTAAAAAAAAATTTTAAAAAATTCAGAAAAAATTTCAAAAAAAAAATCCGAAAAAAAATTTCAAAAAAAAAAATTTCAAAAAAAAAATTTTCAAAAAAAAATTTCAAAAAAATTTTAAAAAAATTTTTGAAAAAAATTCGAAAAAAAATTTCAAAAAAATTTTCGAAAAAAAAAAATTTTCAAAAAAAAGATTTAAAAAAAATTTCAAAAAAAAAATTTTCAAAAATTTTAAAAAAATTTCAAAAAAATGAAAAAAAAATGAATTCGAAAAAAAAATTTTCAAAAAAAAATTTTAAAAAAAAATTTAAAAAAAAATTGAAAAAAAAATTTTCGAAAAAATAAATTTAAAAAAAAATTGAAAAAAAAAATTCAAAAAAATTTCAAAAAAAAAAATAAAAAAAAATTTAAAAGAAAATTGAAAAAAAAAATTCGAAAAAAAATTTCGAAAAAAAAATTTCAAAAAAAAAAAATTCAAAAAAAATTTCAAAAAAATTTTCAAAAAAAAAATAAAAAAAAAAAATTCAAAAAAAAAATTTCAAAAAAATTTAAAAAAAAAAATTTTCAAAAAAAAAATTTCAAAAAAATTTTCGAAAAAAAAAAATTGAAAAAAAAAATTCGAAAAAAAAATTTTCAAGAAAAAAAAATTTAAAAAAAAATTTAAAAAAAAATTTAAAAAAATTCAGAAAAAATTTCAAAAAAAATTTCAAAAAAAAAAATTTCAAAAAAAAAAATTTCAAAAAAAAAATTTTCAAAAAAAAAAGTTTAAAAAAAATTTCAAAAAAATTTTCGAAAAAATAAATTTTAAAAAAAATTGAAAAAAAAAATTCAAAAAAAAATTTCAAAAAAAAAAAATTCAAAAAAAATTTCAAAAAAATTTTCGAAAAAAAAATTTCAAAAAAAAAAAATTCAAAAAAAATTTCAAAAAAATTTTCAAAAAAAAAATAAAAAAAAAAAAATTCAAAAAAAAAAATTTCAAAAAAATAAAAAAAAAAAAATTTTCAAAAAAAAAATTGAAAAAAAATTTTCGAAAAAAAAAAATTGAAAAAAAAAATTCGAAAAAAAAATTTTCAAGAAAAAAAAATTAAAAAAAAAATTTAAAAAAATTCAGAAAAAATTTCAAAAAAAATTTCGAAAAAAAAAATTATAAAAAAAAAAATTTCAAAAAAAAAAATTTCAAAAAAAAAAGTTTAAAAAAAATTTCAAAAAAATTTTCGAAAAAAAAATGAAAAAAAAAATTTTAAAAAAAATTGAAAAAAAATTCGAAAAAAAAATTTTCGAAAAAAAAATTTCAAAAAAAAAAAATTTTCAAAAAAAAATTTAAAAAAAAATTTTAAAAAAAAATTCGAAAAAAAATTTCAAAAAAATTTTCAAAAAAAAAATTTTCAAAAAAAAGATTTAAAAAAAATTTCAAAAAAAAAAATTTCAAAAATTTAAAAAAAATTGCAAAAAAAATGAAAAAAAAAATTTAAAAAAAAATTGAAAAAAAAAATCGAAAAAAAAAATTTCAAAAAAAAAATTAAAAAAAAAAATTTAAAAAAAAAATTTTCAAGAAAAAAAAATAAAAAAAAAAATTTAAAAAAATTCAGAAAAAATTTCAAAAAAAAAATCCGAAAAAAAATTTCAAAAAAAAAAATTTCAAAAAAAAATTTTCAAAAAAAAAAGTTTAAAAAAAAATTTCAAAAAAAATTTCAAAAAAATTTTCGAAAAAAAAATTAAAAAAAAAAATTTAAAAAAAATTGAAAAAAAATTCGAAAAAAAAATTTTCGAAAAAAAAATTTCAAAAAAAAAAAATTTTCAAAAAAAAAATTTTAAAAAAAATTTAAAAAAAAAATTCGAAAAAAAATTTCAAAAAAATTTTCGAAAAAAAAAATTTCAAAAAAAAAAATTTTCAAAAAAAAGATTTAAAAAATTTTCAAAAAAAAAAATTAAAAAAAAAATTTCAAAAAAATTTTCGAAAAAAAAAATTTCAAAAAAAAAATTTTCAAGAAAAAAAAATTTTAAAAAATTCAGAAAAAATTTCAAAAAAAATTTCAAAAAAAAATGAAAAAAAAATTTTAAAAAAAATTGAAAAAAAAATTCGAAAAAAAAATTTTCAAAAAAAAATTAAAAAAAAAATTTAAAAAAAAATTGAAAAAAAAAATTTTCGAAAAATAAATTTTAAAAAAAATTGAAAAAAAAAATTCAAAAAAATTTCAAAAAAAAAAATTAAAAAAAAAATTTAAAAAAATTTTTCGAAAAATAAAATTGAAAAAAAAAATTCTAAAAAAAAATTTTCAAGAAAAAAAAATTTAAAAAAAAATTTAAAAAAATTCAGAAAAAATTTCAAAAAAATTTTCGAAAAAAAAATGAAAAAAAAAATTTAAAAAAAAATTGAAAAAAAATTCGAAAAAAAAATTTTCGAAAAAAAAATTTCAAAAAAAAAAAATTTTCAAAAAAAAATTTCAAAAAAATTTTCAAAAAAAAAAATTTCAAAAAAAATTTCAAAAAAAAAAATTCAAAAAAAATTTTAAAAAAATTCAAAAAAAAATTTTCATAAAAATTTTTTAAAAAAATAAAAAAAAATTAAAAAAAAAATTTCAAAAAAAAAAATTTCAAAAAAAAAAATTCAAAAAAAATTTCAAAAAAATTTTCAAAAAAAAAAATTAAAAAAAAATTTAAAAAAAATTGAAAAAAAATTCGATCAAAAAAATTTTCGTAAAAAAAAAATTTAAAAAAAAAAATTTTCAAGAAAAAAAAATTAAAAAAAAAATTTAAAAAAATTCAGAAAAAATTTCAAAAAAAAAATTCGAAAAAAAATTTCGAAAAAAAAATTTCAAAAAAAAAAAATTCAAAAAAAATTTCAAAAAAATTTTCGAACAAAAAATGAAAAAAAAAATTTAAAAAAAATTGAAAAAAAATTCGAAAAAAAAAATTTTCGAAAAAAAATTTAAAAAAAAATTTAAAAAAAAAATTCGAAAAAAAATTTCAAAAAAATTTTCGAAAAAAAAATTTTCGAAAAAAAAATTTCAAAAAAAAAAATTTTCAAAAAAAAATTTAAAAAAAAATTTAAAAAAAAAATTCGAAAAAAAATTTCAAAAAAATTTTCGAAAAAAAAAATTTCAAAAAAAAAAATTTTCAAAAAAAAGATTTAAAAAATTTTCAAAAAAAAAAATTAAAAAAAAAATTTCAAAAAAATTTTCGAAAAAAAAAATTTCAAAAAAAAAATTTTCAAGAAAAAAAAATTTTAAAAAATTCAGAAAAAATTTCAAAAAAAATTTCAAAAAAAAATGAAAAAAAAATTTTAAAAAAAATTGAAAAAAAAATTCGAAAAAAAAATTTTCAAAAAAAAATTTTAAAAAAAATTTAAAAAAAAATTGAAAAAAAAAATTTTCGAAAAATAAATTTAAAAAAAAATTGAAAAAAAAAATTCAAAAAAATTTAAAAAAAAAAATAAAAAAAAAATTTTAAAAAAATTTTCGAAAAAAAAAATTGAAAAAAAAAATTCTAAAAAAAAATTTTCAAGAAAAAAAAAATTTGAAAAAAAATTTAAAAAAATTCAGAAAAAATTTCAAAAAAATTTTCGAAAAAAAAATGAAAAAAAAAATTTTAAAAAAAATTGAAAAAAAATTCGAAAAAAAAATTTTCGAAAAAAAAATTTCAAAAAAAAAAATTTTTCAAAAAAAAATTTCAAAAAAATTTTCAAAAAAAAAAATTTCAAAAAAAATTTCAAAAAAAAAAATTCAAAAAAAATTTAAAAAAAATTCAAAAAAAAATTTTCAAAAAAAATTTTTAAAAAAATAAAAAAAAAAATAAAAAAAAAAAATTTAAAAAAATTTCAAAAAAAAAAATTTCAAAAAAAAAAATTTTCAAAAAAAAATTTCAAAAAAATTTTCAAAAAAAAAAATTTCAAAAAAAATTTCAAAAAAAAAAATTCAAAAAAAATTTTAAAAAAATTCAAAAAAAAATTTTCAAAAAAAATTTTTAAAAAAATAAAAAAAAAAATAAAAAAAAAAAAATTTAAAAAAAATTTCAAAAAAAAAAAATTCAAAAAAAAAATTTTCAAAAATTTAAAAAAAATTGCAAAAAAAATGAAAAAAAAAAATTTAAAAAAAAATTGAAAAAAAAATTTTCGAAAAAAAAATTTCAAAAAAAAAATTTTTCAAAAAAAAATTTCAAAAAAATTTTCAAAAAAAATTTCAAAAAAAAAAATTCAAAAAAAATTTTAAAAAAATTCAAAAAAAAATTTTCAAAAAAAATTTTTAAAAAAATAAAAAAAAAAATAAAAAAAAAAAAAATTTAAAAAAAATTTCAAAAAAAAAAATTTCAAAAAAAAAATTTCAAAAAAATTTTCGAAAAAAAAAATTTCAAAAAAAAAATTTTCAAAAAAAAAAATTTCAAAAAAAATTTAAAAAAAAATGAAAAAAAAATTTAAAAAAAAATTGAAAGATGAATTCGAAAAAAAAATTTTCAAAAAAAAATTAAAAAAAAAAATTTAAAAAAAAATTGAAAAAAAAATTCGAAAAAAAATTTCGAAAAAAAAATTTCAAAAAAAAAAATTCAAAAAAAATTTCAAAAAAAATTTCAAAAAAAAAAATTAAAAAAAAAAAATTCAAAAAAAAAAAAATCAAAAAAAATTTCAAAAAAAAAATTTTCAAAAAAAAAATTTCAAAAAAATTTTCGAAAAAAAAAAATTGAAAAAAAAAATTGGAAAAAAAAATTTTCAAGAAAAAAAAATTTAAAAAAAAATTTAAAAAAATTCAGAAAAAATTTCAAAAAAAAAATTTTCAAAAATTTAAAAAAAATTGCAAAAAAAAATTCGAAAAAAAATTTCGAAAAAAAAATTTCAAAAAAAAAAATAAAAAAAAAAATTTTAAAAAATTCAGAAAAAATTTCAAAAAAATTTTCGAAAAAAAAATGAAAAAAAAAATTTAAAAAAAAATTGAAAAAAAATTCGAAAAAAAAATTTTCAAAAAAAAATTTCAAAAAAAAAAATTTTCAAAAAAAAATTTCAAAAAAATTTTCAAAAAAAAAAATTTCAAAAAAAATTTCAAAAAAAAAAATTCAAAAAAAATTAAAAAAAAATTCAAAAAAAAATTTCCAAAAAAAATTTTTAAAAAAATAAAAAAAAATAAAAAAAAAAAAATTTAAAAAAAATTTCAAAAAAAAAAATTTCAAAAAAAAAAATTTTCAAAAAAAAAATTTCAAAAAAATTTTCGAAAAAAAAATTTTCAAGAAAAAAAAATTAAAAAAAAAATTTAAAAAAATTCAGAAAAAATTTCAAAAAAAAAATCCGAAAAAAAATTTCAAAAAAAAAAATTTAAAAAAAAAATTTTCAAAAAAAAAAGTTTAAAAAAAATTTCAAAAAAAATTTCAAAAAATTCGAAAAAAAAATTTTCGAAAAAAAAATTTCAAAAAAAAATTTAAAAAAAAAAAAATTTTAAAAAAAAATTTAAAAAAAAATTTTAAAAAAAAATTCGAAAAAAAATTTCAAAAAAATTTTCGAAAAAAAAAATTTCAAAAAAAAAATTTTCAAAAAAAAGATTTAAAAAAAATTTCAAAAAAAAAATTTTCAAAAATTTAAAAAAAATTGCAAAAAAAAATTCGAAAAAAAATTCGAAAAAAAAATTTCAAAAAAAAAAAATTCAAAAAAAATTTCAAAAAAATTTTCAAAAAAAAAAATAAAAAAAAAATTTCAAAAAAATTTTCGTAAAAAAAAAATTTCAAAAAAAAAATTTTCAAGAAAAAAAAATTTAAAAAAAAATTTAAAAAAATTCAGAAAAAATTAAAAAAAAAAAATTCGAAAAAAAATTTCGAAAAAAAAATTTCAAAAAAAAAAAATTCAAAAAAAATTTCAAAAAAATTTTCGAAAAAAAAATGAAAAAAAAAAATTTAAAAAAAATTGAAAAAAAATTCGAAAAAAAAAATTTTCGAAAAAAAAATTTCAAAAAAAAAAAATTTTCAAAAAAAAATTTAAAAAAAAATTTCAAAAAAAAAAATTTCAAAAAAAATTTCAAAAAAAAACATTCAAAAAAAAAAATTCAAAAAAAATTTTAAAAAAATTCAAAAAAAAATTTTCAAAAAAAATTTTTAAAAAAATTTAAAAAAAAAAAATTTAAAAAAAATTTCAAAAAAAAAAATTTCAAAAAAAAAAATTTTCAAAAAAAAAATTTCAAAAAAATTTTCGAAAAAAAAAATTTCAAAAAAAAAATTTTCAAAAAAAAAAATTTCAAAAAAAATTTTAAAAAAAATTGAAAAAAAATTTTAAAAAAAAAAATTTTCAAAAAAAAAATTTCAAAAAAATTTTCGAAAAAAAAATGAAAAAAAAAATTTTAAAAAAAATTGAAAAAAAATTCGAAAAAAAAATTTTCGAAAAAAAAATTTCAAAAAAAAAAATTTTTCAAAAAAAAATTTCAAAAAAATTTTCAAAAAAAAAAATTTCAAAAAAAATTTCAAAAAAAAAAATTCAAAAAAAATTTTAAAAAAATTCAAAAAAAAATTTTCAAAAAAAATTTTTAAAAAAATAAAAAAAAAAATAAAAAAAAAAAATTTAAAAAAATTTCAAAAAAAAAAATTTCAAAAAAAAAAATTTTCAAAAAAAAATTTCAAAAAAATTTTCAAAAAAAAAAATTTCAAAAAAAATTTCAAAAAAAAAAATTCAAAAAAAATTTTAAAAAAATTCAAAAAAAAATTTTCAAAAAAAATTTTTAAAAAAATAAAAAAAAAAATAAAAAAAAAAAAATTTAAAAAAAATTTCAAAAAAAAAAAATTCAAAAAAAAAAATTTTCAAAAATTTAAAAAAAATTGCAAAAAAAATGAAAAAAAAAAATTTAAAAAAAAATTGAAAAAAAAATTTTCGAAAAAAAAATTTCAAAAAAAAAAATTTTCAAAAAAAAATTTCAAAAAAATTTTCAAAAAAAATTTCAAAAAAAAAAATTCAAAAAAAATTTTAAAAAAATTCAAAAAAAAATTTTCAAAAAAAATTTTTAAAAAAATAAAAAAAAAAATAAAAAAAAAAAAAATTTAAAAAAAATTTCAAAAAAAAAAATTTCAAAAAAAAAATTTCAAAAAAATTTTCGAAAAAAAAAATTTCAAAAAAAAAATTTTCAAAAAAAAAAATTTCAAAAAAAATTTAAAAAAAAATGAAAAAAAAATTTAAAAAAAAATTGAAAGATGAATTCGAAAAAAAAATTTTCAAAAAAAAATTAAAAAAAAAAATTTAAAAAAAAATTGAAAAAAAAATTCGAAAAAAAATTTCGAAAAAAAAATTTCAAAAAAAAAAATTCAAAAAAAATTTCAAAAAAAATTTCAAAAAAAAAAATTAAAAAAAAAAAAATTCAAAAAAAAAAAAATCAAAAAAAATTTCAAAAAAAAAATTTTCAAAAAAAAAATTTCAAAAAAATTTTCGAAAAAAAAAATTGAAAAAAAAAATTGGAAAAAAAAATTTTCAAGAAAAAAAAATTTAAAAAAAAATTTAAAAAAATTCAGAAAAAATTTCAAAAAAATTTTCGAAAAAAAAATGAAAAAAAAAATTTAAAAAAAAATTGAAAAAAAATTCGAAAAAAAAATTTTCGAAAAAAAAATTTCAAAAAAAAAAAATTTTCAAAAAAAAATTTCAAAAAAATTTTCAAAAAAAAAAATTTCAAAAAAAATTTCAAAAAAAAAAATTTAAAAAAAATTTTAAAAAAATTCAAAAAAAAATTTTCATAAAAATTTTTTAAAAAAATAAAAAAAAAAATTAAAAAAAAAATTTCAAAAAAAAAAATTTCAAAAAAAAAAATTCAAAAAAAATTTCAAAAAAATTTTCAAAAAAAAAAATTAAAAAAAAATTTAAAAAAAATTGAAAAAAAATTCGATCAAAAAAATTTTCGTAAAAAAAAAATTTCAAAAAAAAAATTTTCAAGAAAAAAAAATTAAAAAAAAAATTTAAAAAAATTCAGAAAAAATTTCAAAAAAAAAATTCGAAAAAAAATTTCGAAAAAAAAATTTCAAAAAAAAAAAATTCAAAAAAAATTTCAAAAAAATTTTCGAACAAAAAATGAAAAAAAAAAATTTAAAAAAAATTGAAAAAAAATTCGAAAAAAAAAATTTTCGAAAAAAAAATTTCAAAAAAAAAAAATTTTCAAAAAAAAATTTAAAAAAAAATTTCAAAAAAAAAAATTTCAAAAAAAATTTCAAAAAAAAAAATTCAAAAAAAATTTAAAAAAAATTTTTTAAAAAAATAAAAAAAAAAATTTAAAAAAAATTTCAAAAAAAAAAATTTCAAAAAAAAAAATTTAAAAAAAAAAAATTTTCAAAAAAAAAATTTCAAAAAAATTTTCGAAAAAAAAAAATTTCAAAAAAAAAATTTTCAAAAAAAAAAATTTCAAAAAAAATTTTAAAAAAAATTGAAAAAAAATTTAAAAAAAAAAATTTTCAAAAAAAAAATTTCAAAAAAATTTTCGAAAAAAAAAATTCAAAAAAAATTTAAAAAAAATTCAAAAAAAAATTTAAAAAAAAATTTTAAAAAATTCAGAAAAAATTTCAAAAAAAAAATCCGAAAAAAAATTTCAAAAAAAAAAATTTCAAAAAAAAAATTTTCAAAAAAAAATTTCAAAAAAATTTTAAAAAAATTTTTGAAAAAAATTCGAAAAAAAATTTCAAAAAAATTTTCGAAAAAAAAAAATTTTCAAAAAAAAGATTTAAAAAAAATTTCAAAAAAAAAATTTTCAAAAATTTTAAAAAAATTTCAAAAAAATGAAAAAAAAATGAATTCGAAAAAAAAATTTTCAAAAAAAAATTTTAAAAAAAAATTTAAAAAAAAATTGAAAAAAAAATTTTCGAAAAAATAAATTTTAAAAAAAATTGAAAAAAAAAATTCAAAAAAATTTCAAAAAAAAAAATAAAAAAAAATTTAAAAGAAAATTGAAAAAAAAAATTCGAAAAAAAATTTCGAAAAAAAAATTTCAAAAAAAAAAAATTCAAAAAAAATTTCAAAAAAATTTTCAAAAAAAAAATAAAAAAAAAAAATTCAAAAAAAAAATTTCAAAAAAATTTAAAAAAAAAAATTTTCAAAAAAAAAATTTCAAAAAAATTTTCGAAAAAAAAAAATTGAAAAAAAAAATTCGAAAAAAAAATTTTCAAGAAAAAAAAATTTAAAAAAAAATTTAAAAAAAAATTTAAAAAAATTCAGAAAAAATTTCAAAAAAAATTTCAAAAAAAAAAATTTCAAAAAAAAAAATTTCAAAAAAAAAATTTTCAAAAAAAAAAGTTTAAAAAAAATTTCAAAAAAATTTTCGAAAAAATAAATTTTAAAAAAAATTGAAAAAAAAAATTCAAAAAAATTTCAAAAAAAAAATAAAAAAAAATTTAAAAGAAAATTGAAAAAAAAAATTCGAAAAAAAATTTCGAAAAAAAAATTTCAAAAAAAAAAAATTCAAAAAAAATTTCAAAAAAATTTTCGAAAAAAAAATTTCAAAAAAAAAAAATTCAAAAAAAATTTCAAAAAAATTTTCAAAAAAAAAATAAAAAAAAAAAAATTCAAAAAAAAAAATTTCAAAAAAATAAAAAAAAAAAAATTTTCAAAAAAAAAATTGAAAAAAAATTTTCGAAAAAAAAAAATTGAAAAAAAAAATTCGAAAAAAAAATTTTCAAGAAAAAAAAATTAAAAAAAAAATTTAAAAAAATTCAGAAAAAATTTCAAAAAAAATTTCGAAAAAAAAAATTATAAAAAAAAAAATTTCAAAAAAAAAAATTTCAAAAAAAAAAGTTTAAAAAAAATTTCAAAAAAATTTTCGAAAAAAAAATGAAAAAAAAATTTTAAAAAAAATTGAAAAAAAATTCGAAAAAAAAATTTTCGAAAAAAAAATTTCAAAAAAAAAAAATTTTCAAAAAAAAATTTAAAAAAAAATTTTAAAAAAAAATTCGAAAAAAAATTTCAAAAAAATTTTCAAAAAAAAAATTTTCAAAAAAAAGATTTAAAAAAAATTTAAAAAAAAAAAATTTCAAAAATTTAAAAAAAATTGCAAAAAAAATGAAAAAAAAAAATTTAAAAAAAAATTGAAAAAAAAAATCGAAAAAAAAAATTTCAAAAAAAAAATTAAAAAAAAAAATTTAAAAAAAAAATTTTCAAGAAAAAAAAATAAAAAAAAAAATTTAAAAAAATTCAGAAAAAATTTCAAAAAAAAAATCCGAAAAAAAATTTCAAAAAAAAAAATTTCAAAAAAAAATTTTCAAAAAAAAAAGTTTAAAAAAAAATTTCAAAAAAAATTTCAAAAAAATTTTCGAAAAAAAAATTAAAAAAAAAAATTTAAAAAAAATTGAAAAAAAATTCGAAAAAAAAATTTTCGAAAAAAAAATTTCAAAAAAAAAAAATTTTCAAAAAAAAATTTAAAAAAAAATTTAAAAAAAAAATTCGAAAAAAAATTTCAAAAAAATTTTCGAAAAAAAAAATTTCAAAAAAAAAAATTTTCAAAAAAAAGATTTAAAAAATTTTCAAAAAAAAAAATTAAAAAAAAAATTTCAAAAAAATTTTCGAAAAAAAAAATTTCAAAAAAAAAATTTTCAAGAAAAAAAAATTTTAAAAAATTCAGAAAAAATTTCAAAAAAAATTTCAAAAAAAAATGAAAAAAAAATTTTAAAAAAAATTGAAAAAAAAATTCGAAAAAAAAATTTTCAAAAAAAAATTAAAAAAAAAATTTAAAAAAAAATTGAAAAAAAAAATTTTCGAAAAATAAATTTTAAAAAAAATTGAAAAAAAAAATTCAAAAAAATTTCAAAAAAAAAATAAAAAAAAAAATTAAAAAAATTTTTCGAAAAATAAAATTGAAAAAAAAAATTCTAAAAAAAAATTTTCAAGAAAAAAAAATTAAAAAAAAAATTTAAAAAAATTCAGAAAAAATTTCAAAAAAATTTTCTAAAAAAAAATGAAAAAAAAATTTAAAAAAAAATTGAAAAAAAATTCGAAAAAAAAATTTTCAAAAATTTAAAAAAAATTGCAAAAAAAAATTCGAAAAAAAATTCGAAAAAAAAATTTCAAAAAAAAAAATTCAAAAAAAATTTCAAAAAAATTTTCAAAAAAAAAAATTAAAAAAAAAAATTCAAAAAAATTTTCGTAAAAAAAATTTCAAAAAAAAAATTTTCAAGAAAAAAAAATTAAAAAAAAAATTTAAAAAAATTCAGAAAAAATTTCAAAAAAAAAATCCGAAAAAAAATTTCAAAAAAAAAAATTTCAAAAAAAAAATTTTCAAAAAAAAAAGTTTAAAAAAAATTTCAAAAAAAATTTCAAAAAAATTTTCGAAAAAAAAATGAAAAAAAAAAATTTAAAAAAAATTGAAAAAAAATTCGAAAAAAAAATTTTCGAAAAAAAAATTAAAAAAAAAAAAATTTTCAAAAAAAAATTAAAAAAAAAAAAAAATTTCAAAAAAAAATTTAAAAAAAAATTTTAAAAAAAAATTCGAAAAAAAATTTCAAAAAAATTTTCGAAAAAAAAAATTTCAAAAAAAAAATTTTCAAAAAAAAGATTTAAAAAAAATTTCAAAAAAAAAATTTTCAAAAATTTAAAAAAAATTGCAAAAAAAATTCGAAAAAAAATTCGAAAAAAAAATTTCAAAAAAAAAAAATTCAAAAAAAATTTCAAAAAAATTTTCAAAAAAAAAAATTAAAAAAAAAATTTCAAAAAAATTTTCGTAAAAAAAAAATTTCAAAAAAAAAATTTTCAAGAAAAAAAAATTAAAAAAAAAATTTAAAAAAATTCAGAAAAAATTTCAAAAAAAAATCCGAAAAAAAATTTCAAAAAAAAAAATTTCAAAAAAAAAATTTTTCAAAAAAAAAGTTTCAAAAAAATTTTCGAAAAAAAAAATTGAAAAAAAAAATTCGAAAAAAAAATTTTCAGAAAAAAAAATTTCAAAAAAAATTTAAAAAAAAATTGAAAAAAAATTTCAAAAAAAAAAATTTAAAAAAAAAAATTTTCAAAAAAAAAATTTCAAAAAAATTTTCGAAAAAAAAAATTGAAAAAAAAAATTCGAAAAAAAAATTTTCAAGAAAAAAAAATTTTAAAAAAAATTAAAAAAAATTCAGAAAAAATTTCAAAAAAAAAATCCGAAAAAAAATTTCAAAAAAAAAATTTCAAAAAAAAATTTTCAAAAAAAAGATTTAAAAAAAATTTCAAAAAAAAAATTTTCAAAAATTTAAAAAAAATTGCAAAAAAAAATTCGAAAAAAAATTTCGAAAAAAAAATTTCAAAAAAAAAAATTTTCAAAAAAAAGATTTAAAAAAAATTTCAAAAAAAAAATTTTCAAAAATTTAAAAAAAAATTCGAAAAAAAAATGAAAAAAAAAATTTTAAAAAAAATTTAAAAAAAAATTGAAAAAAAAAATTTTCGAAAAATAAATTTAAAAAAAAATTGAAAAAAAAAATTCAAAAAAATTTAAAAAAAAAAATAAAAAAAAAATTTAAAAAAAATTTTCGAAAAAAAAAATTGAAAAAAAAAATTCTAAAAAAAAATTTTCAAGAAAAAAAAAATTTGAAAAAAAATTTAAAAAAATTCAGAAAAAATTTCAAAAAAATTTTCGAAAAAAAAATGAAAAAAAAAATTTTAAAAAAAATTGAAAAAAAATTCGAAAAAAAAATTTTCGAAAAAAAAATTTCAAAAAAAAAAATTTTTCAAAAAAAAATTTCAAAAAAATTTTCAAAAAAAAAAATTTCAAAAAAAATTTCAAAAAAAAAAATTCAAAAAAAATTTTAAAAAAATTCAAAAAAAAATTTTCAAAAAAAATTTTTAAAAAAATAAAAAAAAAAATAAAAAAAAAAAATTTAAAAAAATTTCAAAAAAAAAAATTTCAAAAAAAAAAATTTTCAAAAAAAAATTTCAAAAAAATTTTCAAAAAAAAAAATTTCAAAAAAAATTTCAAAAAAAAAAATTCAAAAAAAATTTTAAAAAAATTCAAAAAAAAATTTTCAAAAAAAATTTTTAAAAAAATAAAAAAAAAAATAAAAAAAAAAAAATTTAAAAAAAATTTCAAAAAAAAAAAATTCAAAAAAAAAATTTTCAAAAATTTAAAAAAAATTGCAAAAAAAATGAAAAAAAAAAATTTAAAAAAAAATTGAAAAAAAAATTTTCGAAAAAAAAATTTCAAAAAAAAAATTTTTCAAAAAAAAATTTCAAAAAAATTTTCAAAAAAAATTTCAAAAAAAAAAATTCAAAAAAAATTTTAAAAAAATTCAAAAAAAAATTTTCAAAAAAAATTTTTAAAAAAATAAAAAAAAAAATAAAAAAAAAAAAAATTTAAAAAAAATTTCAAAAAAAAAAATTTCAAAAAAAAAATTTCAAAAAAATTTTCGAAAAAAAAAATTTCAAAAAAAAAATTTTCAAAAAAAAAAATTTCAAAAAAAATTTAAAAAAAAATGAAAAAAAAATTTAAAAAAAAATTGAAAGATGAATTCGAAAAAAAAATTTTCAAAAAAAAATTTAAAAAAAAAATTTAAAAAAAAATTGAAAAAAAAATTCGAAAAAAAATTTCGAAAAAAAAATTTCAAAAAAAAAAATTCAAAAAAAATTTCAAAAAAAATTTCAAAAAAAAAAATTAAAAAAAAAAAAATTCAAAAAAAAAAAAATCAAAAAAAATTTCAAAAAAAAAATTTTCAAAAAAAAAATTTCAAAAAAATTTTCGAAAAAAAAAAATTGAAAAAAAAAATTGGAAAAAAAAATTTTCAAGAAAAAAAAATTTAAAAAAAAATTTAAAAAAATTCAGAAAAAATTTCAAAAAAAAAATTTTCAAAAATTTAAAAAAAATTGCAAAAAAAAATTCGAAAAAAAATTTCGAAAAAAAAATTTCAAAAAAAAAAATTAAAAAAAAAATTTTAAAAAATTCAGAAAAAATTTCAAAAAAATTTTCGAAAAAAAAATGAAAAAAAAAATTTAAAAAAAAATTGAAAAAAAATTCGAAAAAAAAATTTTCAAAAAAAAATTTCAAAAAAAAAAATTTTCAAAAAAAAATTTCAAAAAAATTTTCAAAAAAAAAAATTTCAAAAAAAATTTCAAAAAAAAAAATTCAAAAAAAATTAAAAAAAAATTCAAAAAAAAATTTCCAAAAAAAATTTTTAAAAAAATAAAAAAAAATAAAAAAAAAAAAATTTAAAAAAAATTTCAAAAAAAAAAATTTCAAAAAAAAAAATTTTCAAAAAAAAAATTTCAAAAAAATTTTCGAAAAAAAAATTTTCAAGAAAAAAAAATTAAAAAAAAAATTTAAAAAAATTCAGAAAAAATTTCAAAAAAAAAATCCGAAAAAAAATTTCAAAAAAAAAAATTTAAAAAAAAAATTTTCAAAAAAAAAAGTTTAAAAAAAATTTCAAAAAAAATTTCAAAAAATTCGAAAAAAAAATTTTCGAAAAAAAAATTTCAAAAAAAAATTTAAAAAAAAAAAAATTTTAAAAAAAAATTTAAAAAAAAATTTTAAAAAAAAATTCGAAAAAAAATTTCAAAAAAATTTTCGAAAAAAAAAATTTCAAAAAAAAAATTTTCAAAAAAAAGATTTAAAAAAAATTTCAAAAAAAAAATTTTCAAAAATTTAAAAAAAATTGCAAAAAAAAATTCGAAAAAAAATTCGAAAAAAAAATTTCAAAAAAAAAAAATTCAAAAAAAATTTCAAAAAAATTTTCAAAAAAAAAAATAAAAAAAAAATTTCAAAAAAATTTTCGTAAAAAAAAAATTTCAAAAAAAAAATTTTCAAGAAAAAAAAATTTAAAAAAAAATTTAAAAAAATTCAGAAAAAATTAAAAAAAAAAAATTCGAAAAAAAATTTCGAAAAAAAAATTTCAAAAAAAAAAAATTCAAAAAAAATTTCAAAAAAATTTTCGAAAAAAAAATGAAAAAAAAAAATTTAAAAAAAATTGAAAAAAAATTCGAAAAAAAAAATTTTCGAAAAAAAAATTTCAAAAAAAAAAATTTTCAAAAAAAAATTTAAAAAAAAATTTCAAAAAAAAAAATTTCAAAAAAAATTTCAAAAAAAAAAATTCAAAAAAAAAAATTCAAAAAAAATTTTAAAAAAATTCAAAAAAAAATTTTCAAAAAAAATTTTTAAAAAAATTTAAAAAAAAAAAATTTAAAAAAAATTTCAAAAAAAAAAATTTCAAAAAAAAAAATTTTCAAAAAAAAAATTTCAAAAAAATTTTCGAAAAAAAAAATTTCAAAAAAAAAATTTTCAAAAAAAAAAATTTCAAAAAAAATTTTAAAAAAAATTGAAAAAAAATTTAAAAAAAAAAAATTTTCAAAAAAAAAATTTCAAAAAAATTTTCGAAAAAAAAAATTCAAAAAAAATTTTAAAAAAATTCAAAAAAAAATTTAAAAAAAAATTTTAAAAAACTCAGAAAAAATTTCAAAAAAAAAATCCGAAAAAAAATTTCAAAAAAAAAAATTTCAAAAAAAAAATTTTCAAAAAAAAATTTCAAAAAAATTTTAAAAAAATTTTTGAAAAAAATTCGAAAAAAAATTTCAAAAAAATTTTCGAAAAAAAAAAATTTTCAAAAAAAAGATTTAAAAAAAATTTCAAAAAAAAAATTTTCAAAAATTTTAAAAAAATTTCAAAAAAATGAAAAAAAAATGAATTCGAAAAAAAAATTTTCAAAAAAAAATTAAAAAAAAAAATTTAAAAAAAAATTGAAAAAAAAATTTTCGAAAAAATAAATTTTAAAAAAAATTGAAAAAAAAAATTCAAAAAAATTTCAAAAAAAAAATAAAAAAAAATTTAAAAGAAAATTGAAAAAAAAAATTCGAAAAAAAATTTCGAAAAAAAAATTTCAAAAAAAAAAAATTCAAAAAAAATTTCAAAAAAATTTTCGAAAAAAAAATTTCAAAAAAAAAAAATTCAAAAAAAATTTCAAAAAAATTTTCAAAAAAAAAATAAAAAAAAAAAATTCAAAAAAAAAAATTTCAAAAAAATTTAAAAAAAAAAATTTTCAAAAAAAAAATTGAAAAAAAATTTTCGAAAAAAAAAAATTGAAAAAAAAAATTCGAAAAAAAAATTTTCAAGAAAAAAAAATAAAAAAAAAAATTTAAAAAAATTCAGAAAAAATTTCAAAAAAAATTTCGAAAAAAAAAATTATAAAAAAAAAAATTTCAAAAAAAAAAATTTCAAAAAAAAAAGTTTAAAAAAAATTTCAAAAAAATTTTCGAAAAAAAAATGAAAAAAAAAATTTTAAAAAAAATTGAAAAAAAATTCGAAAAAAAAATTTTCGAAAAAAAAATTTCAAAAAAAAAAAATTTTCAAAAAAAAATTTAAAAAAAAATTTTAAAAAAAAATTCGAAAAAAAATTTCAAAAAAATTTTCAAAAAAAAAATTTTCAAAAAAAAGATTTAAAAAAAATTTCAAAAAAAAAAATTTCAAAAATTTAAAAAAAATTGCAAAAAAAATGAAAAAAAAAAATTTAAAAAAAAATTGAAAAAAAAAATCGAAAAAAAAAATTTCAAAAAAAATTTCAAAAAAAAAATTAAAAAAAAAAATTTAAAAAAAAAATTTTCAAGAAAAAAAAATAAAAAAAAAAATTTAAAAAAATTCAGAAAAAATTTCAAAAAAAAAATCCGAAAAAAAATTTCAAAAAAAAAAATTTCAAAAAAAAATTTTCAAAAAAAAAAGTTTAAAAAAAAATTTCAAAAAAAATTTCAAAAAAATTTTCGAAAAAAAAATTAAAAAAAAAAATTTAAAAAAAATTGAAAAAAAATTCGAAAAAAAAATTTTCGAAAAAAAAATTTCAAAAAAAAAAAATTTTCAAAAAAAAATTTAAAAAAAAATTTAAAAAAAAAATTCGAAAAAAAATTTCAAAAAAATTTTCGAAAAAAAAAATTTCAAAAAAAAAAATTTTCAAAAAAAAGATTTAAAAAATTTTCAAAAAAAAAAATTAAAAAAAAAATTTCAAAAAAATTTTCGAAAAAAAAAATTTCAAAAAAAAAATTTTCAAGAAAAAAAAATTTTAAAAAATTCAGAAAAAATTTCAAAAAAAATTTCAAAAAAAAATGAAAAAAAAATTTAAAAAAAAATTGAAAAAAAAATTCGAAAAAAAAATTTTCAAAAAAAAATTTAAAAAAAAATTTAAAAAAAAATTGAAAAAAAAAATTTTCGAAAAATAAATTTTAAAAAAAATTGAAAAAAAAAATTCAAAAAAATTTCAAAAAAAAAAATAAAAAAAAAAATTTAAAAAAATTTTTCGAAAAATAAAATTGAAAAAAAAAATTCTAAAAAAAAATTTTCAAGAAAAAAAAATTTAAAAAAAAATTTAAAAAAATTCAGAAAAAATTTCAAAAAAATTTTCGAAAAAAAAATGAAAAAAAAAATTTAAAAAAAAATTGAAAAAAAATTCGAAAAAAAAATTTTCGAAAAAAAAATTTCAAAAAAAAAAAATTTTCAAAAAAAAATTTCAAAAAAATTTTCAAAAAAAAAAATTTCAAAAAAAATTTCAAAAAAAAAAATTTAAAAAAAATTTTAAAAAAATTCAAAAAAAAATTTTCATAAAAATTTTTTAAAAAAATAAAAAAAAAAATTAAAAAAAAAATTTCAAAAAAAAAAATTTCAAAAAAAAAAATTCAAAAAAAATTTCAAAAAAATTTTCAAAAAAAAAAATTAAAAAAAAATTTAAAAAAAATTGAAAAAAAATTCGAAAAAAAAAATTTTCGAAAAAAAAATTTCAAAAAAAAAAAATTTTCAAAAAAAAATTTAAAAAAAAATTTCAAAAAAAAAAATTTCAAAAAAAATTTCAAAAAAAAAAATTCAAAAAAAATTTAAAAAAAATTTTTTAAAAAAATAAAAAAAAAAATTTAAAAAAAATTTCAAAAAAAAAAATTTCAAAAAAAAAAATTTAAAAAAAAAAAATTTTCAAAAAAAAAATTTCAAAAAAATTTTCGAAAAAAAAAAATTTCAAAAAAAAAATTTTCAAAAAAAAAAATTTCAAAAAAAATTTTAAAAAAAATTGAAAAAAAATTTAAAAAAAAAAATTTTCAAAAAAAAAATTTCAAAAAAATTTTCGAAAAAAAAAATTCAAAAAAAATTTTAAAAAAATTCAAAAAAAAATTTAAAAAAAAATTTTAAAAAATTCAGAAAAAATTTCAAAAAAAAAATCCGAAAAAAAATTTCAAAAAAAAAAATTTCAAAAAAAAAATTTTCAAAAAAAAATTTCAAAAAAATTTTAAAAAAATTTTTGAAAAAAATTCGAAAAAAAATTTCAAAAAAATTTTCGAAAAAAAAAAATTTTCAAAAAAAAGATTTAAAAAAAATTTCAAAAAAAAAATTTTCAAAAATTTTAAAAAAATTTCAAAAAAATGAAAAAAAAATGAATTCGAAAAAAAAATTTTCAAAAAAAAATTTTAAAAAAAAATTTAAAAAAAAATTGAAAAAAAAATTTTCGAAAAAATAAATTTTAAAAAAAATTGAAAAAAAAAATTCAAAAAAATTTCAAAAAAAAAAATAAAAAAAAATTTAAAAGAAAATTGAAAAAAAAAATTCGAAAAAAAATTTCGAAAAAAAAATTTCAAAAAAAAAAAATTCAAAAAAAATTTCAAAAAAATTTTCAAAAAAAAAATAAAAAAAAAAAATTCAAAAAAAAAATTTCAAAAAAATTTAAAAAAAAAAATTTTCAAAAAAAAAATTTCAAAAAAATTTTCGAAAAAAAAAAATTGAAAAAAAAAATTCGAAAAAAAAATTTTCAAGAAAAAAAAATTTAAAAAAAAATTTAAAAAAAAATTTAAAAAAATTCAGAAAAAATTTCAAAAAAAATTTCAAAAAAAAAAATTTCAAAAAAAAAAATTTCAAAAAAAAAATTTTCAAAAAAAAAAGTTTAAAAAAAATTTCAAAAAAATTTTCGAAAAAAAAATGAAAAAAAAAATTTAAAAAAAAATTGAAAAAAAATTCGAAAAAAAAATTTTCGAAAAAAAAATTTCAAAAAAAAAAAATTTTCAAAAAAAAATTAAAAAAAAAATTTTAAAAAAAAATTCGAAAAAAAATTTCAAAAAAATTTTCAAAAAAAAAATTTTCAAAAAAAAGATTTAAAAAAAATTTCAAAAATTTAAAAAAAAATGCAAAAAAAATGAAAAAAAAAAATTTAAAAAAAAATTGAAAAAAAAAATCGAAAAAAAAAATTTCAAAAAAAAAAATTAAAAAAAAAATTTAAAAAAAAAATTTTTCAAGAAAAAAAAATAAAAAAAAAAATTTAAAAAAATTCAGAAAAAATTTCAAAAAAAAAATCCGAAAAAAAATTTCAAAAAAAAAAATTTCAAAAAAAAATTTTCAAAAAAAAAAGTTTAAAAAAAAATTTCAAAAAAAATTTCAAAAAAATTTTCGAAAAAAAAAATGAAAAAAAAAAATTTAAAAAAAATTGAAAAAAAATTCGAAAAAAAAATTTTCAAAAAAAAATTTAAAAAAAAATTTTAAAAAAAATTGAAAAAAAAATTTTTCGAAAAATAAATTTTAAAAAAAATTGAAAAAAAAAATTCAAAAAAATTTCAAAAAAAAAAATAAAAAAAAAAATTTAAAAAAATTTTTCGAAAAATAAAATTGAAAAAAAAAATTCTAAAAAAAAATTTTCAAGAAAAAAAAATTTAAAAAAAAATTTAAAAAAATTCAGAAAAAATTTCAAAAAAATTTTCTAAAAAAAAATGAAAAAAAAATTTAAAAAAAAATTGAAAAAAAATTCGAAAAAAAAATTTTCAAAAATTTAAAAAAAATTGCAAAAAAAAATTCGAAAAAAAATTCGAAAAAAAAATTTCAAAAAAAAAAATTCAAAAAAAATTTCAAAAAAATTTTCAAAAAAAAAAATTAAAAAAAAAAATTCAAAAAAATTTTCGTAAAAAAAATTTCAAAAAAAAAATTTTCAAGAAAAAAAAATTAAAAAAAAAATTTAAAAAAATTCAGAAAAAATTTCAAAAAAAAAATCCGAAAAAAAATTTCAAAAAAAAAAATTTCAAAAAAAAAATTTTCAAAAAAAAAAGTTTAAAAAAAATTTCAAAAAAAATTTCAAAAAAATTTTCGAAAAAAAAATGAAAAAAAAAAATTTAAAAAAAATTGAAAAAAAATTCGAAAAAAAAATTTTCGAAAAAAAAATTAAAAAAAAAAAAATTTTCAAAAAAAAATTAAAAAAAAAAAAAAATTTCAAAAAAAAATTTAAAAAAAAATTTTAAAAAAAAATTCGAAAAAAAATTTCAAAAAAATTTTCGAAAAAAAAAATTTCAAAAAAAAAATTTTCAAAAAAAAGATTTAAAAAAAATTTCAAAAAAAAAATTTTCAAAAATTTAAAAAAAATTGCAAAAAAAATTCGAAAAAAAATTCGAAAAAAAAATTTCAAAAAAAAAAAATTCAAAAAAAATTTCAAAAAAATTTTCAAAAAAAAAAATTAAAAAAAAAATTTCAAAAAAATTTTCGTAAAAAAAAAATTTCAAAAAAAAAATTTTCAAGAAAAAAAAATTAAAAAAAAAATTTAAAAAAATTCAGAAAAAATTTCAAAAAAAAATCCGAAAAAAAATTTCAAAAAAAAAAATTTCAAAAAAAAAATTTTTCAAAAAAAAAGTTTCAAAAAAATTTTCGAAAAAAAAAATTGAAAAAAAAAATTCGAAAAAAAAATTTTCAGAAAAAAAAATTTCAAAAAAAATTTAAAAAAAAATTGAAAAAAAATTTCAAAAAAAAAAATTTAAAAAAAAAAATTTTCAAAAAAAAAATTTCAAAAAAATTTTCGAAAAAAAAAATTGAAAAAAAAAATTCGAAAAAAAAATTTTCAAGAAAAAAAAATTTTAAAAAAAATTAAAAAAAATTCAGAAAAAATTTCAAAAAAAAAATCCGAAAAAAAATTTCAAAAAAAAAATTTCAAAAAAAAATTTTCAAAAAAAAGATTTAAAAAAAATTTCAAAAAAAAAATTTTCAAAAATTTAAAAAAAATTGCAAAAAAAAATTCGAAAAAAAATTTCGAAAAAAAAATTT
Source organism: Chrysolina oricalcia (assembly GCA_944452925.2). Classification (NCBI taxonomy): domain Eukaryota; kingdom Metazoa; phylum Arthropoda; class Insecta; order Coleoptera; family Chrysomelidae; genus Chrysolina; species Chrysolina oricalcia. The sequence goes on along the minus strand of OX101823.2, from coordinate 31,213,668 downwards.
CAAAAAAAAAAATTTTCAAAAAAAAGATTTAAAAAAAATTTCAAAAAAAAAATTTTCAAAAATTTAAAAAAAAATTCGAAAAAAAAATGAAAAAAAAAATTTTAAAAAAAATTTAAAAAAAAATTGAAAAAAAAAATTTTCGAAAAATAAATTTAAAAAAAAATTGAAAAAAAAAATTCAAAAAAATTTAAAAAAAAAAATAAAAAAAAAATTTAAAAAAAATTTTCGAAAAAAAAAATTGAAAAAAAAAATTCTAAAAAAAAATTTTCAAGAAAAAAAAAATTTGAAAAAAAATTTAAAAAAATTCAGAAAAAATTTCAAAAAAATTTTCGAAAAAAAAATGAAAAAAAAAATTTTAAAAAAAATTGAAAAAAAATTCGAAAAAAAAATTTTCGAAAAAAAAATTTCAAAAAAAAAAATTTTTCAAAAAAAAATTTCAAAAAAATTTTCAAAAAAAAAAATTTCAAAAAAAATTTCAAAAAAAAAAATTCAAAAAAAATTTTAAAAAAATTCAAAAAAAAATTTTCAAAAAAAATTTTTAAAAAAATAAAAAAAAAAATAAAAAAAAAAAATTTAAAAAAATTTCAAAAAAAAAAATTTCAAAAAAAAAAATTTTCAAAAAAAAATTTCAAAAAAATTTTCAAAAAAAAAAATTTCAAAAAAAATTTCAAAAAAAAAAATTCAAAAAAAATTTTAAAAAAATTCAAAAAAAAATTTTCAAAAAAAATTTTTAAAAAAATAAAAAAAAAAATAAAAAAAAAAAAATTTAAAAAAAATTTCAAAAAAAAAAAATTCAAAAAAAAAATTTTCAAAAATTTAAAAAAAATTGCAAAAAAAATGAAAAAAAAAAATTTAAAAAAAAATTGAAAAAAAAATTTTCGAAAAAAAAATTTCAAAAAAAAAATTTTTCAAAAAAAAATTTCAAAAAAATTTTCAAAAAAAATTTCAAAAAAAAAAATTCAAAAAAAATTTTAAAAAAATTCAAAAAAAAATTTTCAAAAAAAATTTTTAAAAAAATAAAAAAAAAAATAAAAAAAAAAAAAATTTAAAAAAAATTTCAAAAAAAAAAATTTCAAAAAAAAAATTTCAAAAAAATTTTCGAAAAAAAAAATTTCAAAAAAAAAATTTTCAAAAAAAAAAATTTCAAAAAAAATTTAAAAAAAAATGAAAAAAAAATTTAAAAAAAAATTGAAAGATGAATTCGAAAAAAAAATTTTCAAAAAAAAATTTCAAAAAAAAAAATTCAAAAAAAATTTCAAAAAAAATTTAAAAAAAAATTGAAAAAAAAATTCGAAAAAAAATTTCGAAAAAAAAATTTCAAAAAAAAAAATTCAAAAAAAATTTCAAAAAAAATTTCAAAAAAAAAAATTAAAAAAAAAAAAATTCAAAAAAAAAAAAATCAAAAAAAATTTCAAAAAAAAAATTTTCAAAAAAAAAATTTCAAAAAAATTTTCGAAAAAAAAAAATTGAAAAAAAAAATTGGAAAAAAAAATTTTCAAGAAAAAAAAATTTAAAAAAAAATTTAAAAAAATTCAGAAAAAATTTCAAAAAAAAAATTTTCAAAAATTTAAAAAAAATTGCAAAAAAAAATTCGAAAAAAAATTTCGAAAAAAAAATTTCAAAAAAAAAAATTAAAAAAAAAATTTTAAAAAATTCAGAAAAAATTTCAAAAAAATTTTCGAAAAAAAAATGAAAAAAAAAATTTAAAAAAAAATTGAAAAAAAATTCGAAAAAAAAATTTTCAAAAAAAAATTTCAAAAAAAAAAATTTTCAAAAAAAAATTTCAAAAAAATTTTCGAAAAAAAAATTTTCAAGAAAAAAAAATTAAAAAAAAAATTTAAAAAAATTCAGAAAAAATTTCAAAAAAAAAATCCGAAAAAAAATTTCAAAAAAAAAAATTTAAAAAAAAAATTTTCAAAAATTTAAAAAAAATTGCAAAAAAAAATTCGAAAAAAAATTTCGAAAAAAAAATTTCAAAAAAAAAAATTTTCAAAAAAAAGATTTAAAAAAAATTTCAAAAAAAAAATTTTCAAAAATTTAAAAAAAAATTCGAAAAAAAAATGAAAAAAAAAATTTTAAAAAAAATTTAAAAAAAAATTGAAAAAAAAAATTTTCGAAAAATAAATTTAAAAAAAAATTGAAAAAAAAAATTCAAAAAAATTTAAAAAAAAAAATAAAAAAAAAATTTAAAAAAAATTTTCGAAAAAAAAAATTGAAAAAAAAAATTCTAAAAAAAAATTTTCAAGAAAAAAAAAATTTGAAAAAAAATTTAAAAAAATTCAGAAAAAATTTCAAAAAAATTTTCGAAAAAAAAATGAAAAAAAAAATTTTAAAAAAAATTGAAAAAAAATTCGAAAAAAAAATTTTCGAAAAAAAAATTTCAAAAAAAAAAATTTTTCAAAAAAAAATTTCAAAAAAATTTTCAAAAAAAAAAATTTCAAAAAAAATTTCAAAAAAAAAAATTCAAAAAAAATTTTAAAAAAATTCAAAAAAAAATTTTCAAAAAAAATTTTTAAAAAAATAAAAAAAAAAATAAAAAAAAAAAATTTAAAAAAATTTCAAAAAAAAAAATTTCAAAAAAAAAAATTTTCAAAAAAAAATTTCAAAAAAATTTTCAAAAAAAAAAATTTCAAAAAAAATTTCAAAAAAAAAAATTCAAAAAAAATTTTAAAAAAATTCAAAAAAAAATTTTCAAAAAAAATTTTTAAAAAAATAAAAAAAAAAATAAAAAAAAAAAAATTTAAAAAAAATTTCAAAAAAAAAAAATTCAAAAAAAAAATTTTCAAAAATTTAAAAAAAATTGCAAAAAAAATGAAAAAAAAAAATTTAAAAAAAAATTGAAAAAAAAATTTTCGAAAAAAAAATTTCAAAAAAAAAATTTTTCAAAAAAAAATTTCAAAAAAATTTTCAAAAAAAATTTCAAAAAAAAAAATTCAAAAAAAATTTTAAAAAAATTCAAAAAAAAATTTTCAAAAAAAATTTTTAAAAAAATAAAAAAAAAAATAAAAAAAAAAAAAATTTAAAAAAAATTTCAAAAAAAAAAATTTCAAAAAAAAAATTTCAAAAAAATTTTCGAAAAAAAAAATTTCAAAAAAAAAATTTTCAAAAAAAAAAATTTCAAAAAAAATTTAAAAAAAAATGAAAAAAAAATTTAAAAAAAAATTGAAAGATGAATTCGAAAAAAAAATTTTCAAAAAAAAATTTAAAAAAAAAATTTAAAAAAAAATTGAAAAAAAAATTCGAAAAAAAATTTCGAAAAAAAAATTTCAAAAAAAAAAATTCAAAAAAAATTTCAAAAAAAATTTCAAAAAAAAAAATTAAAAAAAAAAAAATTCAAAAAAAAAAAAATCAAAAAAAATTTCAAAAAAAAAATTTTCAAAAAAAAAATTTCAAAAAAATTTTCGAAAAAAAAAAATTGAAAAAAAAAATTGGAAAAAAAAATTTTCAAGAAAAAAAAATTTAAAAAAAAATTTAAAAAAATTCAGAAAAAATTTCAAAAAAAAAATTTTCAAAAATTTAAAAAAAATTGCAAAAAAAAATTCGAAAAAAAATTTCGAAAAAAAAATTTCAAAAAAAAAAATTAAAAAAAAAATTTTAAAAAATTCAGAAAAAATTTCAAAAAAATTTTCGAAAAAAAAATGAAAAAAAAAATTTAAAAAAAAATTGAAAAAAAATTCGAAAAAAAAATTTTCAAAAAAAAATTTCAAAAAAAAAAATTTTCAAAAAAAAATTTCAAAAAAATTTTCAAAAAAAAAAATTTCAAAAAAAATTTCAAAAAAAAAAATTCAAAAAAAATTAAAAAAAAATTCAAAAAAAAATTTCCAAAAAAAATTTTTAAAAAAATAAAAAAAAATAAAAAAAAAAAAATTTAAAAAAAATTTCAAAAAAAAAAATTTCAAAAAAAAAAATTTTCAAAAAAAAAATTTCAAAAAAATTTTCGAAAAAAAAATTTTCAAGAAAAAAAAATTAAAAAAAAAATTTAAAAAAATTCAGAAAAAATTTCAAAAAAAAAATCCGAAAAAAAATTTCAAAAAAAAAAATTTAAAAAAAAAATTTTCAAAAAAAAAAGTTTAAAAAAAATTTCAAAAAAAATTTCAAAAAATTCGAAAAAAAAATTTTCGAAAAAAAAATTTCAAAAAAAAATTTAAAAAAAAAAAAATTTTAAAAAAAAATTTAAAAAAAAATTTTAAAAAAAAATTCGAAAAAAAATTTCAAAAAAATTTTCGAAAAAAAAAATTTCAAAAAAAAAATTTTCAAAAAAAAGATTTAAAAAAAATTTCAAAAAAAAAATTTTCAAAAATTTAAAAAAAATTGCAAAAAAAAATTCGAAAAAAAATTCGAAAAAAAAATTTCAAAAAAAAAAAATTCAAAAAAAATTTCAAAAAAATTTTCAAAAAAAAAAATAAAAAAAAAATTTCAAAAAAATTTTCGTAAAAAAAAAATTTCAAAAAAAAAATTTTCAAGAAAAAAAAATTTAAAAAAAAATTTAAAAAAATTCAGAAAAAATTAAAAAAAAAAAATTCGAAAAAAAATTTCGAAAAAAAAATTTCAAAAAAAAAAAATTCAAAAAAAATTTCAAAAAAATTTTCGAAAAAAAAATGAAAAAAAAAAATTTAAAAAAAATTGAAAAAAAATTCGAAAAAAAAAATTTTCGAAAAAAAAATTTCAAAAAAAAAAAATTTTCAAAAAAAAATTTAAAAAAAAATTTCAAAAAAAAAAATTTCAAAAAAAATTTCAAAAAAAAAAATTCAAAAAAAAAAATTCAAAAAAAATTTTAAAAAAATTCAAAAAAAAATTTTCAAAAAAAATTTTTAAAAAAATTTAAAAAAAAAAAATTTAAAAAAAATTTCAAAAAAAAAAATTTCAAAAAAAAAAATTTTCAAAAAAAAAATTTCAAAAAAATTTTCGAAAAAAAAAATTTCAAAAAAAAAATTTTCAAAAAAAAAAATTTCAAAAAAAATTTTAAAAAAAATTGAAAAAAAATTTAAAAAAAAAAAATTTTCAAAAAAAAAATTTCAAAAAAATTTTCGAAAAAAAAAATTCAAAAAAAATTTTAAAAAAATTCAAAAAAAAATTTAAAAAAAAATTTTAAAAAACTCAGAAAAAATTTCAAAAAAAAAATCCGAAAAAAAATTTCAAAAAAAAAAATTTCAAAAAAAAAATTTTCAAAAAAAAATTTCAAAAAAATTTTAAAAAAATTTTTGAAAAAAATTCGAAAAAAAATTTCAAAAAAATTTTCGAAAAAAAAAAATTTTCAAAAAAAAGATTTAAAAAAAATTTCAAAAAAAAAATTTTCAAAAATTTTAAAAAAATTTCAAAAAAATGAAAAAAAAATGAATTCGAAAAAAAAATTTTCAAAAAAAAATTAAAAAAAAAAATTTAAAAAAAAATTGAAAAAAAAATTTTCGAAAAAATAAATTTTAAAAAAAATTGAAAAAAAAAATTCAAAAAAATTTCAAAAAAAAAATAAAAAAAAATTTAAAAGAAAATTGAAAAAAAAAATTCGAAAAAAAATTTCGAAAAAAAAATTTCAAAAAAAAAAAATTCAAAAAAAATTTCAAAAAAATTTTCGAAAAAAAAATTTCAAAAAAAAAAAATTCAAAAAAAATTTCAAAAAAATTTTCAAAAAAAAAATAAAAAAAAAAAATTCAAAAAAAAAAATTTCAAAAAAATTTAAAAAAAAAAATTTTCAAAAAAAAAATTGAAAAAAAATTTTCGAAAAAAAAAAATTGAAAAAAAAAATTCGAAAAAAAAATTTTCAAGAAAAAAAAATAAAAAAAAAAATTTAAAAAAATTCAGAAAAAATTTCAAAAAAAATTTCGAAAAAAAAAATTATAAAAAAAAAAATTTCAAAAAAAAAAATTTCAAAAAAAAAAGTTTAAAAAAAATTTCAAAAAAATTTTCGAAAAAAAAATGAAAAAAAAAATTTTAAAAAAAATTGAAAAAAAATTCGAAAAAAAAATTTTCGAAAAAAAAATTTCAAAAAAAAAAAATTTTCAAAAAAAAATTTAAAAAAAAATTTTAAAAAAAAATTCGAAAAAAAATTTCAAAAAAATTTTCAAAAAAAAAATTTTCAAAAAAAAGATTTAAAAAAAATTTCAAAAAAAAAAATTTCAAAAATTTAAAAAAAATTGCAAAAAAAATGAAAAAAAAAAATTTAAAAAAAAATTGAAAAAAAAAATCGAAAAAAAAAATTTCAAAAAAAATTTCAAAAAAAAAATTAAAAAAAAAAATTTAAAAAAAAAATTTTCAAGAAAAAAAAATAAAAAAAAAAATTTAAAAAAATTCAGAAAAAATTTCAAAAAAAAAATCCGAAAAAAAATTTCAAAAAAAAAAATTTCAAAAAAAAATTTTCAAAAAAAAAAGTTTAAAAAAAAATTTCAAAAAAAATTTCAAAAAAATTTTCGAAAAAAAAATTAAAAAAAAAAATTTAAAAAAAATTGAAAAAAAATTCGAAAAAAAAATTTTCGAAAAAAAAATTTCAAAAAAAAAAAATTTTCAAAAAAAAATTTAAAAAAAAATTTAAAAAAAAAATTCGAAAAAAAATTTCAAAAAAATTTTCGAAAAAAAAAATTTCAAAAAAAAAAATTTTCAAAAAAAAGATTTAAAAAATTTTCAAAAAAAAAAATTAAAAAAAAAATTTCAAAAAAATTTTCGAAAAAAAAAATTTCAAAAAAAAAATTTTCAAGAAAAAAAAATTTTAAAAAATTCAGAAAAAATTTCAAAAAAAATTTCAAAAAAAAATGAAAAAAAAATTTAAAAAAAAATTGAAAAAAAAATTCGAAAAAAAAATTTTCAAAAAAAAATTTAAAAAAAAATTTAAAAAAAAATTGAAAAAAAAAATTTTCGAAAAATAAATTTTAAAAAAAATTGAAAAAAAAAATTCAAAAAAATTTCAAAAAAAAAAATAAAAAAAATAATTTAAAAAAATTTTTCGAAAAATAAAATTGAAAAAAAAAATTCTAAAAAAAAATTTTCAAGAAAAAAAAATTTAAAAAAAAATTTAAAAAAATTCAGAAAAAATTTCAAAAAAATTTTCGAAAAAAAAATGAAAAAAAAAATTTAAAAAAAAATTGAAAAAAAATTCGAAAAAAAAATTTTCGAAAAAAAAATTTCAAAAAAAAAAAATTTTCAAAAAAAAATTTCAAAAAAATTTTCAAAAAAAAAAATTTCAAAAAAAATTTCAAAAAAAAAAATTTAAAAAAAATTTTAAAAAAATTCAAAAAAAAATTTTCATAAAAATTTTTTAAAAAAATAAAAAAAAAAATTAAAAAAAAAATTTCAAAAAAAAAAATTTCAAAAAAAAAAATTCAAAAAAAATTTCAAAAAAATTTTCAAAAAAAAAAATTAAAAAAAAATTTAAAAAAAATTGAAAAAAAATTCGAAAAAAAAAATTTTCGAAAAAAAAATTTCAAAAAAAAAAAATTTTCAAAAAAAAATTTAAAAAAAAATTTCAAAAAAAAAAATTTCAAAAAAAATTTCAAAAAAAAAATTTCAAAAAAAATTTTAAAAAAAATTGAAAAAAAATTTAAAAAAAAAAATTTTCAAAAAAAAAATTTCAAAAAAATTTTCGAAAAAAAAAATTCAAAAAAAATTTTAAAAAAATTCAAAAAAAAATTTAAAAAAAAATTTTAAAAAACTCAGAAAAAATTTCAAAAAAAAAATCCGAAAAAAAATTTCAAAAAAAAAAATTTCAAAAAAAAAATTTTCAAAAAAAAATTTCAAAAAAATTTTAAAAAAATTTTTGAAAAAAATTCGAAAAAAAATTTCAAAAAAATTTTCGAAAAAAAAAAATTTTCAAAAAAAAGATTTAAAAAAAATTTCAAAAAAAAAATTTTCAAAAATTTTTAAAAAATTTCAAAAAAATGAAAAAAAAATGAATTCGAAAAAAAAATTTTCAAAAAAAAATTAAAAAAAAAAATTTAAAAAAAAATTGAAAAAAAAATTTTCGAAAAAATAAATTTTAAAAAAAATTGAAAAAAAAAATTCAAAAAAATTTCAAAAAAAAAATAAAAAAAAATTTAAAAGAAAATTGAAAAAAAAAATTCGAAAAAAAATTTCGAAAAAAAAATTTCAAAAAAAAAAAATTCAAAAAAAATTTCAAAAAAATTTTCGAAAAAAAAATTTCAAAAAAAAAAAATTCAAAAAAAATTTCAAAAAAATTTTCAAAAAAAAAATAAAAAAAAAAAATTCAAAAAAAAAAATTTCAAAAAAATTTAAAAAAAAAAATTTTCAAAAAAAAAATTGAAAAAAAATTTTCGAAAAAAAAAAATTGAAAAAAAAAATTCGAAAAAAAAATTTTCAAGAAAAAAAAATAAAAAAAAAAATTTAAAAAAATTCAGAAAAAATTTCAAAAAAAATTTCGAAAAAAAAAATTATAAAAAAAAAAATTTCAAAAAAAAAAATTTCAAAAAAAAAAGTTTAAAAAAAATTTCAAAAAAATTTTCGAAAAAAAAATGAAAAAAAAAATTTTAAAAAAAATTGAAAAAAAATTCGAAAAAAAAATTTTCGAAAAAAAAATTTCAAAAAAAAAAAATTTTCAAAAAAAAATTTAAAAAAAAATTTTAAAAAAAAATTCGAAAAAAAATTTCAAAAAAATTTTCAAAAAAAAAATTTTCAAAAAAAAGATTTAAAAAAAATTTCAAAAAAAAAAATTTCAAAAATTTAAAAAAAATTGCAAAAAAAATGAAAAAAAAAAATTTAAAAAAAAATTGAAAAAAAAAATCGAAAAAAAAAATTTCAAAAAAAATTTCAAAAAAAAAATTAAAAAAAAAAATTTAAAAAAAAAATTTTCAAGAAAAAAAAATAAAAAAAAAAATTTAAAAAAATTCAGAAAAAATTTCAAAAAAAAAATCCGAAAAAAAATTTCAAAAAAAAAAATTTCAAAAAAAAATTTTCAAAAAAAAAAGTTTAAAAAAAAATTTCAAAAAAAATTTCAAAAAAATTTTCGAAAAAAAAATTAAAAAAAAAAATTTAAAAAAAATTGAAAAAAAATTCGAAAAAAAAATTTTCGAAAAAAAAATTTCAAAAAAAAAAAATTTTCAAAAAAAAATTTAAAAAAAAATTTAAAAAAAAAATTCGAAAAAAAATTTCAAAAAAATTTTCGAAAAAAAAAATTTCAAAAAAAAAAATTTTCAAAAAAAAGATTTAAAAAATTTTCAAAAAAAAAAATTAAAAAAAAAATTTCAAAAAAATTTTCGAAAAAAAAAATTTCAAAAAAAAAATTTTCAAGAAAAAAAAATTTTAAAAAATTCAGAAAAAATTTCAAAAAAAATTTCAAAAAAAAATGAAAAAAAAATTTAAAAAAAAATTGAAAAAAAAATTCGAAAAAAAAATTTTCAAAAAAAAATTTAAAAAAAAATTTAAAAAAAAATTGAAAAAAAAAATTTTCGAAAAATAAATTTTAAAAAAAATTGAAAAAAAAAATTCAAAAAAATTTCAAAAAAAAAAATAAAAAAAAAAATTTAAAAAAATTTTTCGAAAAATAAAATTGAAAAAAAAAATTCTAAAAAAAAATTTTCAAGAAAAAAAAATTTAAAAAAAAATTTAAAAAAATTCAGAAAAAATTTCAAAAAAATTTTCGAAAAAAAAATGAAAAAAAAAATTTAAAAAAAAATTGAAAAAAAATTCGAAAAAAAAATTTTCGAAAAAAAAATTTCAAAAAAAAAAAATTTTCAAAAAAAAATTTCAAAAAAATTTTCAAAAAAAAAAATTTCAAAAAAAATTTCAAAAAAAAAAATTTAAAAAAAATTTTAAAAAAATTCAAAAAAAAATTTTCATAAAATTTTTTTAAAAAAATAAAAAAAAAAATTAAAAAAAAAATTTCAAAAAAAAAAATTTCAAAAAAAAAAATTCAAAAAAAATTTCAAAAAAATTTTCAAAAAAAAAAATTAAAAAAAAATTTAAAAAAAATTGAAAAAAAATTCGAAAAAAAAAATTTTCGAAAAAAAAATTTCAAAAAAAAAAAATTTTCAAAAAAAAATTTAAAAAAAAATTTCAAAAAAAAAAATTTCAAAAAAAATTTCAAAAAAAAAAATTCAAAAAAAATTTAAAAAAAATTTTTTAAAAAAATAAAAAAAAAAATTTAAAAAAAATTTCAAAAAAAAAAATTTCAAAAAAAAAAATTTAAAAAAAAAAAATTTTCAAAAAAAAAATTTCAAAAAAATTTTCGAAAAAAAAAAATTTCAAAAAAAAAATTTTCAAAAAAAAAAATTTCAAAAAAAATTTTAAAAAAAATTGAAAAAAAATTAAAAAAAAAAAATTTTCAAAAAAAAAATTTCAAAAAAATTTTCGAAAAAAAAAATTAAAAAAAAATTTTAAAAAAATTCAAAAAAAAATTTAAAAAAAAATTTTAAAAAATTCAGAAAAAATTTCAAAAAAAAAATCCGAAAAAAAATTTCAAAAAAAAAAATTTCAAAAAAAAAATTTTCAAAAAAAAATTTCAAAAAAATTTTAAAAAAATTTTTGAAAAAAATTCGAAAAAAAATTTCAAAAAAATTTTCGAAAAAAAAAAATTTTCAAAAAAAAGATTTAAAAAAAATTTCAAAAAAAAAATTTTCAAAAATTTTAAAAAAATTTCAAAAAAATGAAAAAAAAATGAATTCGAAAAAAAAATTTTCAAAAAAAAATTTTAAAAAAAAATTTAAAAAAAAATTGAAAAAAAAATTTTCGAAAAAATAAATTTTAAAAAAAATTGAAAAAAAAAATTCAAAAAAATTTCAAAAAAAAAAATAAAAAAAAATTTAAAAGAAAATTGAAAAAAAAAATTCGAAAAAAAATTTCGAAAAAAAAATTTCAAAAAAAAAAAATTCAAAAAAAATTTCAAAAAAATTTTCAAAAAAAAAATAAAAAAAAAAAATTCAAAAAAAAAATTTCAAAAAAATTTAAAAAAAAAAATTTTCAAAAAAAAAATTTCAAAAAAATTTTCGAAAAAAAAAAATTGAAAAAAAAAATTCGAAAAAAAAATTTTCAAGAAAAAAAAATTTAAAAAAAAATTTAAAAAAAAATTTAAAAAAATTCAGAAAAAATTTCAAAAAAAATTTCAAAAAAAAAAATTTCAAAAAAAAAAATTTCAAAAAAAAAATTTTCAAAAAAAAAAGTTTAAAAAAAATTTCAAAAAAATTTTCGAAAAAAAAATGAAAAAAAAAATTTAAAAAAAAATTGAAAAAAAATTCGAAAAAAAAATTTTCGAAAAAAAAATTTCAAAAAAAAAAAATTTTCAAAAAAAAATTAAAAAAAAAATTTTAAAAAAAAATTCGAAAAAAAATTTCAAAAAAATTTTCAAAAAAAAAATTTTCAAAAAAAAGATTTAAAAAAAATTTCAAAAATTTAAAAAAAAATGCAAAAAAAATGAAAAAAAAAAATTTAAAAAAAAATTGAAAAAAAAAATCGAAAAAAAAAATTTCAAAAAAAAAAATTAAAAAAAAAATTTAAAAAAAAAATTTTTCAAGAAAAAAAAATAAAAAAAAAAATTTAAAAAAATTCAGAAAAAATTTCAAAAAAAAAATCCGAAAAAAAATTTCAAAAAAAAAAATTTCAAAAAAAAATTTTCAAAAAAAAAAGTTTAAAAAAAAATTTCAAAAAAAATTTCAAAAAAATTTTCGAAAAAAAAAATTCAAAAAAAATTTTAAAAAAATTCAAAAAAAAATTTAAAAAAAAATTTTAAAAAATTCAGAAAAAATTTCAAAAAAAAAATCCGAAAAAAAATTTCAAAAAAAAAAATTTCAAAAAAAAAATTTTCAAAAAAAAATTTCAAAAAAATTTTAAAAAAATTTTTGAAAAAAATTCGAAAAAAAATTTCAAAAAAATTTTCGAAAAAAAAAAATTTTCAAAAAAAAGATTTAAAAAAAATTTCAAAAAAAAAATTTTCAAAAATTTTAAAAAAATTTCAAAAAAATGAAAAAAAAATGAATTCGAAAAAAAAATTTTCAAAAAAAAATTTTAAAAAAAAATTTAAAAAAAAATTGAAAAAAAAATTTTCGAAAAAATAAATTTTAAAAAAAATTGAAAAAAAAAATTCAAAAAAATTTCAAAAAAAAAAATAAAAAAAAATTTAAAAGAAAATTGAAAAAAAAAATTCGAAAAAAAATTTCGAAAAAAAAATTTCAAAAAAAAAAAATTCAAAAAAAATTTCAAAAAAATTTTCAAAAAAAAAATAAAAAAAAAAATTCAAAAAAAAAATTTCAAAAAAATTTAAAAAAAAAAATTTTCAAAAAAAAAATTTCAAAAAAATTTTCGAAAAAAAAAAATTGAAAAAAAAAATTCGAAAAAAAAATTTTCAAGAAAAAAAAATTTAAAAAAAAATTTAAAAAAAAATTTAAAAAAATTCAGAAAAAATTTCAAAAAAAATTTCAAAAAAAAAAATTTCAAAAAAAAAAATTTCAAAAAAAAAATTTTCAAAAAAAAAAGTTTAAAAAAAATTTCAAAAAAATTTTCGAAAAAAAAATGAAAAAAAAAATTTAAAAAAAAATTGAAAAAAAATTCGAAAAAAAAATTTTCGAAAAAAAAATTTCAAAAAAAAAAAATTTTCAAAAAAAAATTAAAAAAAAAATTTTAAAAAAAAATTCGAAAAAAAATTTCAAAAAAATTTTCAAAAAAAAAATTTTCAAAAAAAAGATTTAAAAAAAATTTCAAAAATTTAAAAAAAAATGCAAAAAAAATGAAAAAAAAAAATTTAAAAAAAAATTGAAAAAAAAAATCGAAAAAAAAAATTTCAAAAAAAAAAATTAAAAAAAAAATTTAAAAAAAAAATTTTTCAAGAAAAAAAAATAAAAAAAAAAATTTAAAAAAATTCAGAAAAAATTTCAAAAAAAAAATCCGAAAAAAAATTTCAAAAAAAAAAATTTCAAAAAAAAATTTTCAAAAAAAAAAGTTTAAAAAAAAATTTCAAAAAAAATTTCAAAAAAATTTTCGAAAAAAAAAATGAAAAAAAAAAATTTAAAAAAAATTGAAAAAAAATTCGAAAAAAAAATTTTCAAAAAAAAATTTAAAAAAAAATTTTAAAAAAAATTGAAAAAAAAATTTTTCGAAAAATAAATTTTAAAAAAAATTGAAAAAAAAAATTCAAAAAAATTTCAAAAAAAAAAATAAAAAAAAAAATTTAAAAAAATTTTTCGAAAAATAAAATTGAAAAAAAAAATTCTAAAAAAAAATTTTCAAGAAAAAAAAATTTAAAAAAAAATTTAAAAAAATTCAGAAAATATTTCAAAAAAATTTTCGAAAAAAAAATGAAAAAAAAAATTTAAAAAAAATGAAAAAAAATTCGAAAAAAAAATTTTCGAAAAAAAAATTTCAAAAAAAAAAAATTTTCAAAAAAAAATTTCAAAAAAATTTTCAAAAAAAAAAATTTCAAAAAAAATTTCAAAAAAAAAAATTCAAAAAAAATTTTAAAAAAATTCAAAAAAAAATTTTCATAAAAAATTTTTAAAAAAATAAAAAAAAAATTAAAAAAAAAAATTTAAAAAAAATTTCAAAAAAAAAAATTTCAAAAAAAAAATTCAAAAAAAATTTCAAAAAAATTTTCAAAAAAAAAAAATTAAAAAAAAAAATTCAAAAAAAAAAATTTCAAAAAAAATTTCAAAAAAAAAATTTTCAAAAAAAAAATTTCAAAAAAATTTTCGAAAAAAAAAATTGAAAAAAAAAAATTCGAAAAAAAAATTTTCAAGAAAAAAAAATTTAAAAAAAAATTTAAAAAAATTCAGAAAAAATTTAAAAAAAAAATCCGAAAAAAAATTTCAAAAAAAAAAATTTCAAAAAAAAAATTTTCAAAAAAAAAAGTTTAAAAAAAATTTCAAAAAAATTTTCGAAAAAAAAATGAAAAAAAAATTAAAAAAAAAATTGAAAAAAAATTCGAAAAAAAAATTTTCGAAAAAATTTTCGAAAAAAAAAATTTTCAAAAAAAAAATTTTCAAAAAAAAGATTTTCAAAAATTTAAAAAAAATTGCAAAAAAATGAAAAAAAAAATTTTCGAAAAAAAAAATTTCAAAAAAAAAATTTTCAAAAAAAAGATTTAAAAAAAATTTCAAAAAAAAAATTTTCAAAAATTTAAAAAAAATTGCAAAAAAAAATTCGAAAAAAAATTCGAAAAAAAAATTTCAAAAAAAAAAAATTCAAAAAAAATTTCAAAAAAATTTTCAAAAAAAAAAATTAAAAAAAAAAATTTCAAAAAAAAAATTTCAAGAAAAAAAAATTAAAAAAAAAATTTAAAAAAATTCAGAAAAAATTTCAAAAAAAAAATCCGAAAAAAAATTTCAAAAAAAAAAATTTCAAAAAAAAAATTTTCAAAAAAAAAAGTTTAAAAAAAATTTCAAAAAAATTTTCGAAAAAAAAATGAAAAAAAAAATTTAAAAAAAATTGAAAAAAAATTCGAAAAAAAAAATTCAAAAAAAAAAAATTTTCAAAAAAAAATTTAAAAAAAAATTTAAAAAAAAAATTCGAAAAAAAATTTCAAAAAAATTTTCGAAAAAAAAAATTTCAAAAAAAAAATTTTCAAAAAAAAGATTTAAAAAAAATTTCAAAAAAAAAATTTTCAAAAATTTAAAAAAAATTGCAAAAAAAAATTCGAAAAAAAATTTCGAAAAAAAAATTTCAAAAAAAAAAAATTCAAAAAAAATTTCAAAAAAATTTTCAAAAAAAAAATTAAAAAAATTCAGAAAAAATTTCAAAAAAAAAATCCGAAAAAAAATTTCAAAAAAAATTGAAAAAAAAATTCGAAAAAAAAATTTTCAAAAAAAAATTTAAAAAAAAATTTAAAAAAAAATTGAAAAAAAAAATTTTCGAAAAATAAATTTTAAAAAAAATTGAAAAAAAAAATTCAAAAAAATTTCAAAAAAAAAAATAAAAAAAAAATTTAAAAAAATTTTTCGAAAAATAAAATTGAAAAAAAAAATTCTAAAAAAAAATTTTCAAGAAAAAAAAATTTAAAAAAAAATTTAAAAAAATTCAGAAAAAATTTCAAAAAAATTTTCGAAAAAAAAATGAAAAAAAAAATTTAAAAAAAAATTGAAAAAAAATTCGAAAAAAAAATTTTCGAAAAAAAAATTTCAAAAAAAAAAAATTTTCAAAAAAAAATTTCAAAAAAATTTTCAAAAAAAAAAATTTCAAAAAAAATTTCAAAAAAAAAAATTTAAAAAAAATTTTAAAAAAATTCAAAAAAAAATTTTCATAAAAATTTTTTAAAAAAATAAAAAAAAAAATTAAAAAAAAAATTTCAAAAAAAAAAATTTCAAAAAAAAAAATTCAAAAAAAATTTCAAAAAAATTTTCAAAAAAAAAATTAAAAAAAAATTTAAAAAAAATTGAAAAAAAATTCGATCAAAAAAATTTTCGTAAAAAAAAAATTTCAAAAAAAAAATTTTCAAGAAAAAAAAATTAAAAAAAAAATTTAAAAAAATTCAGAAAAAATTTCAAAAAAAAAATTCGAAAAAAAATTTCGAAAAAAAAATTTCAAAAAAAAAAAATTCAAAAAAAATTTCAAAAAAATTTTCGAACAAAAAATGAAAAAAAAAAATTTAAAAAAAATTGAAAAAAAATTCGAAAAAAAAAATTTTCGAAAAAAAAATTTCAAAAAAAAAAAATATTCAAAAAAAAATTTAAAAAAAAATTTCAAAAAAAAAAATTTCAAAAAAAATTTCAAAAAAAAAAATTCAAAAAAAATTTAAAAAAAATTTTTTAAAAAAATAAAAAAAAAAATTTAAAAAAAATTTCAAAAAAAAAAATTTCAAAAAAAAAAATTTAAAAAAAAAAAATTTTCAAAAAAAAAATTTCAAAAAAATTTTCGAAAAAAAAAAATTTCAAAAAAAAAATTTTCAAAAAAAAAAATTTCAAAAAAAATTTTAAAAAAAATTGAAAAAAAATTTAAAAAAAAAAATTTTCAAAAAAAAAATTTCAAAAAAATTTTCGAAAAAAAAAATTCAAAAAAAATTTTAAAAAAATTCAAAAAAAAATTTAAAAAAAAATTTTAAAAAATTCAGAAAAAATTTCAAAAAAAAAATCCGAAAAAAAATTTCAAAAAAAAAAATTTCAAAAAAAAAATTTTCAAAAAAAAATTTCAAAAAAATTTTAAAAAAATTTTTGAAAAAAATTCGAAAAAAAATTTCAAAAAAATTTTCGAAAAAAAAAAATTTTCAAAAAAAAGATTTAAAAAAAATTTCAAAAAAAAAATTTTCAAAAATTTTAAAAAAATTTCAAAAAAATGAAAAAAAAATGAATTCGAAAAAAAAATTTTCAAAAAAAAATTTTAAAAAAAAATTTAAAAAAAAATTGAAAAAAAAATTTTCGAAAAAATAAATTTTAAAAAAAATTGAAAAAAAAAATTCAAAAAAATTTCAAAAAAAAAAATAAAAAAAAATTTAAAAGAAAATTGAAAAAAAAAATTCGAAAAAAAATTTCGAAAAAAAAATTTCAAAAAAAAAAAATTCAAAAAAAATTTCAAAAAAATTTTCAAAAAAAAAATAAAAAAAAAAAATTCAAAAAAAAAATTTCAAAAAAATTTTAAAAAAAAAATTTTCAAAAAAAAAATTTCAAAAAAATTTTCGAAAAAAAAAAATTGAAAAAAAAAATTCGAAAAAAAAATTTTCAAGAAAAAAAAATTTAAAAAAAAATTTAAAAAAAAATTTAAAAAAATTCAGAAAAAATTTCAAAAAAAATTTCAAAAAAAAAAATTTCAAAAAAAAAAATTTCAAAAAAAAAATTTTCAAAAAAAAAAGTTTAAAAAAAATTTCAAAAAAATTTTCGAAAAAAAAATGAAAAAAAAAATTTAAAAAAAAATTGAAAAAAAATTCGAAAAAAAAATTTTCGAAAAAAAAATTTCAAAAAAAAAAAATTTTCAAAAAAAAATTAAAAAAAAAATTTTAAAAAAAAATTCGAAAAAAAATTTCAAAAAAATTTTCAAAAAAAAAATTTTCAAAAAAAAGATTTAAAAAAAATTTCAAAAATTTAAAAAAAAATGCAAAAAAAATGAAAAAAAAAAATTTAAAAAAAAATTGAAAAAAAAAATCGAAAAAAAAAATTTCAAAAAAAATTTCAAAAAAAAAAATTAAAAAAAAAATTTAAAAAAAAAAATTTTCAAGAAAAAAAAATAAAAAAAAAAATTTAAAAAAATTCAGAAAAAATTTCAAAAAAAAAATCCGAAAAAAAATTTCAAAAAAAAAAATTTCAAAAAAAAATTTTCAAAAAAAAAAGTTTAAAAAAAAATTTCAAAAAAAATTTCAAAAAAATTTTCGAAAAAAAAAATGAAAAAAAAAAATTTAAAAAAAATTGAAAAAAAATTCGAAAAAAAAATTTTCAAAAAAAAATTAAAAAAAAAATTTTAAAAAAAATTGAAAAAAAAATTTTTCGAAAAATAAATTTTAAAAAAAATTGAAAAAAAAAATTCAAAAAAATTTCAAAAAAAAAAATAAAAAAAAAAATTTAAAAAAATTTTTCGAAAAATAAAATTGAAAAAAAAAATTCTAAAAAAAAATTTTCAAGAAAAAAAAATTTAAAAAAAAATTTAAAAAAATTCAGAAAAAATTTCAAAAAAATTTTCGAAAAAAAAATGAAAAAAAAAATTTAAAAAAAATGAAAAAAAATTCGAAAAAAAAATTTTCGAAAAAAAAATTTCAAAAAAAAAAAATTTTCAAAAAAAAATTTCAAAAAAATTTTCAAAAAAAAAAATTTCAAAAAAAATTTCAAAAAAAAAAATTCAAAAAAAATTTTAAAAAAATTCAAAAAAAAATTTTCATAAAAAATTTTTAAAAAAATAAAAAAAAAATTAAAAAAAAAAATTTAAAAAAAATTTCAAAAAAAAAAATTTCAAAAAAAAAATTCAAAAAAAATTTCAAAAAAATTTTCAAAAAAAAAAAATTAAAAAAAAAAAATTCAAAAAAAAAAATTTCAAAAAAAATTTCAAAAAAAAAATTTTCAAAAAAAAAATTTCAAAAAAATTTTCGAAAAAAAAAATTGAAAAAAAAAAATTCGAAAAAAAAATTTTCAAGAAAAAAAAATTTAAAAAAAAATTTAAAAAAATTCAGAAAAAATTTAAAAAAAAAATCCGAAAAAAAATTTCAAAAAAAAAAATTTCAAAAAAAAAATTTTCAAAAAAAAAAGTTTAAAAAAAATTTCAAAAAAATTTTCGAAAAAAAAATGAAAAAAAAATTTAAAAAAAAATTGAAAAAAAATTCGAAAAAAAAATTTTCGAAAAAAAAAATTTTCAAAAAAAAAATTTTCAAAAAAAAGATTTTCAAAAATTTAAAAAAAATTGCAAAAAAATGAAAAAAAAAATTTTCGAAAAAAAAAATTTCAAAAAAAAAATTTTCAAAAAAAAGATTTAAAAAAAATTTCAAAAAAAAAATTTTCAAAAATTTAAAAAAAATTGCAAAAAAAAATTCGAAAAAAAATTCGAAAAAAAAATTTCAAAAAAAAAAAATTCAAAAAAAATTTCAAAAAAATTTTCAAAAAAAAAAATTAAAAAAAAAAATTTCAAAAAAAAAATTTCAAGAAAAAAAAATTAAAAAAAAAATTTAAAAAAATTCAGAAAAAATTTCAAAAAAAAAATCCGAAAAAAAATTTCAAAAAAAAAAATTTCAAAAAAAAAATTTTCAAAAAAAAAAGTTTAAAAAAAATTTCAAAAAAATTTTCGAAAAAAAAATGAAAAAAAAAATTAAAAAAAAATTGAAAAAAAATTCGAAAAAAAAAATTCAAAAAAAAAAAATTTTCAAAAAAAAATTTAAAAAAAAATTTAAAAAAAAAATTCGAAAAAAAATTTCAAAAAAATTTTCGAAAAAAAAAATTTCAAAAAAAAAATTTTCAAAAAAAAGATTTAAAAAAAATTTCAAAAAAAAAATTTTCAAAAATTTAAAAAAAATTGCAAAAAAAAATTCGAAAAAAAATTTCGAAAAAAAAATTTCAAAAAAAAAAAATTCAAAAAAAATTTCAAAAAAATTTTCAAAAAAAAAAATTAAAAAAATTCAGAAAAAATTTCAAAAAAAAATCCGAAAAAAAATTTCAAAAAAAAAAATTTAAAAAAAAAAATTTCAAAAAAAAAAGTTTAAAAAAAATTTCAAAAAAATTTTCGAAAAAAAAATGAAAAAAAAAAATTTAAAAAAAATTGAAAAAAAATTCGAAAAAAAAATTTTCGAAAAAAAAATTTCAAAAAAAAAAAATTTCAAAAAAAAATTAAAAAAAAAAAAAATTTCAAAAAAAAATTTAAAAAAAAATTT